>OZ038385.1:46176288-46216288 GCA_964036045.1 Eutreptiella sp. 'Long Island Sound 2002'
GCCCCCGCACCCCAACGCCACCGGCATCAGCACCACCCCCATTACGACCACCCCCACCACCATCAGCACCACCCCCATTACGACCACCACCACCACCATCAGCACCACCCCCATTACGACCACCACCACCACCATCAGCACCATCCCCATTACGACCACCACCCCCAACATCAGCACCACCCCCATTACGACCACCACCACCCCCAGCAGCACCACCCCCATTACGACCACCACCACCACCATCAGCACCACCCCCATTACGACCACCCCCAGCCCCAGCAGCACCATCCCCATTACGACCACCACCACCACCATCAGCACCATCCCCATTACGACCACCACCACCACCATCAGCACCACCCCCATTACGACCACCACCACCACCATCAGCACCACCCCCATTACGACCACCACCCCCAACATCAGCACCACCCCCATTACGACCACCACCACCCCCAGCAGCACCACCCCCATTACGACCACCACCACCACCATCATCACCACCCCCATTACGACCACCACCACCCCCAGCAGCACCATCCCCATTACGACCACCACCACCACCATCAGCACCACCCCCATTACGACCACCACCACCCCCAGCAGCACCACTCCCATTACGACCACCACCACCACCATCAGCACCACCCCCATTACGACCACCACCACCACCATCAGCACCACCCCCATTACGACCACCACCACCACCATCAGCACCATCCCCATTACGACCACCACCCCCAACATCAGCACCACCCCCATTACGACCACCACCACCCCCAGCAGCACCACCCCCATTACGACCACCACCACCACCATCAGCACCACCCCCATTACGACCACCACCACCACCATCAGCACCACCCCCATTACGACCACCACCACCCCCAGCAGCACCACCCCCATTACGACCACCACCACCACCATCAGCACCACCCCCATTACGACCACCACCACCACCATCAGCACCACCCCCATTACGACCACCACCACCACCATCAGCACCATCCCCATTACGACCACCACCCCCAACATCAGCACCACCCCCATTACGACCACCACCACCCCCAGCAGCACCACCCCCATTACGACCACCACCACCACCATCAGCACCACCCCCATTACGACCACCCCCAGCCCCATCAGCACCATCCCCATTACGACCACCACCACCACCATCAGCACCACCCCCATTACGACCACCACCACCACCATCAGCACCACCCCCATTACGACCACCACCACCACCATCAGCACCACCCCCATTACGACCACCACCCCCAACATCAGCACCACCCCCATTACGACCACCACCACCCCCAGCAGCACCACCCCCATTACGACCACCACCACCACCATCATCACCACCCCCATTACGACCACCACCACCCCCAGCAGCACCATCCCCATTACGACCACCACCACCACCATCAGCACCACCCCCATTACGACCACCACCACCCCCAGCAGCACCACCCCCATTACGACCACCACCACCACCATCAGCACCACCCCCATTACGACCACCACCCCCAACATCAGCACCACCCCCATTACGACCACCACCACCCCCAGCAGCACCATCCCCATTACGACCACCACCACCACCATCAGCACCATCAGCACCACGCCCATTACGACCACCACCACCACCACCACCATCAGCACCACCATCAGCACCATCCCCATTACGACCACCTCCGCCACCACCAGCAGCCGCGACCGCCTTCCTCCCTCCCACCGCCACGACCACCAACACTCGGCCCACGCCAGCCCAGACTGCGAGGCACCCGCATCGAGCGGATGACACTCGCGCTGAGTACCGCTGCACATCGGACACGCACGGACCTCTTCGGCGTCGGGGGAGCACTTCTTAACACAGGCGGAGACTGCGGTGGCCAAGACGGCCCCGCCGGCGATCATGGCAATGGTCTTGCTGCACAGAAGAGCGCACATCCGGTCCCTCAATGGGCAGGGGGTGCCGTAATGAAAAAAGAAGGAAAAAACTCGGAGTGTCCAATACGCCCTACGATGGCGGCCGGTGGGTAACCGATGGCGGTTGGTGGGTAACCAATGGCGGTTGCTGGGTAACCGATGGCGGTTGGTGGGAAACCGATGGCGGTTGGTGGGTAACCAATGGCGGTTGGTGGGTAACCGATGGCGGTTGGTGGGTAACCGATGGCGGTTGGTGGGTAACCGATGGCGGTTGGTGGATAACCGATGGCGGTTGGTGGGTAACCAATGGCGGTTGGTGGGTAGCCACCAAACATCAGCGAGTGGATGCCATAGTAAAAAAAAAAAAAAAAGGGTGAGCGTCCTTATGGCACCCCCTGTCAATGGCCCTTCCCCTCACCGCTGGTCTGCGCACGCGCACACCCCTGCCCCACGCGCTGCAGTCGCGCGCGCACGAGATGCGCTTTGCACTCAGTACAGGCCTCGGGGGGGTCATGGAGCTGCGGCTATCCCCGGCTGCGCCTCTGGGGTGGGTCCCGGGGCAGGGGCGTGGGTGGAGGTCGAGGGGAGAACCCCCGGGCGACCTCCGGGCCCTCCGGATCGCGGGGTCACTGGGGACACTCGGGGGTCCAGGATGGCTTCGCCATATGCCTTCTGCCCCCTCCAGGACTCGAACTCGGGACCTCCCTCTCAGGCGTCATGCGCTACCGGGGGAGGGGGAAATTAGGAACGTGCGACATTTGGAATGGCAAGATGTGCTGCGGAGAAAAATTGGCACCAATTCCTAAACGCTGCTGCAAAATGTGGTACAAATTCCCAGACTGTGGCACAAGAACAAGAATGGACTGTGATCGGTGGGTGTTATTTCCTGTGGGCACTCTGGGTGGTTGCTGTTATTTCTCACAGCTTCTGGACGGGTGCTTGGATGGTTGCACTTACTTCCCGAAGGCTGTGGGGCACAATGGAGACGTGCATCCCAAGAGCGCCCACAATGACCCCGACAAAAAGGGCTTCGGACCTTCAAATCCCGCGGCACAATTTGGCACACTTCTGTTGGGCCACACTTTGTCATTCCAAATGTCGGCTGTTCTTGATTTCCCCCGCCGCTCCGTTGAGGGGCGTCCAGGTCTGGGCGGGTCTGACTGGACAGGGCTGCTCCACCATCGATGGGCAGGGCCTGCCCCTCATCCCCCTCGGCCCTCATACAAAGCCACTACGCCTTTATGGGCCCCCCTCGCTTCGGCCCCCTGTCCCCCAGGAGATGCCCCCCAGCAGGGATGCAGTAGAAGGGAAGGGACTTCGGAGGCGATCCCTGGAGCGGTTAGACGGGCGGTTGGAGGAGGTTGCCAAAGCGGTTGCGGGCAGTGGGGGGGGGGGGACTCCTCGGTTCTTGATGCCAACTACCCCCCCCCCAACTAACTGTTGGCCGAAAGCCCCCGGGGGGGGGGGGCGGGGGGGGGGGGGGCGCTGGGCGGGGCGTCTTGGACCTCGGACCACATGCCGTGACGGTACATCACCCCTCCCTTCCACCGCACTTGCACAAGCCTTCTCCCCAAACGTCTCGAGGAAGGGAAGGGAGGGGGCTAAGACCAAGATTGGCCTTGGAACACTTTCTACGGATGGATTGACCTGAGAAGGGAGGGGCGCCCGTGGGGGACCACCACATTGAGCCGGGGCCGAGCTCGAGGGCAGGATCTTCAATGAGCAACAAACGACATTTGTATAGTGCTTCGTCTTTGCCCGATTTGGCACTCAAAGCACTGCTACAAACCCCCATAGGTTTCGTTTAGCTGAGTTCATAAACACATGTGGTTGTGGTGCTTGTGGACCATCGGGGACTCCTTAAGCCAGTACCTTTGACAACTAACTGTTAGTCTGAGGCCCCCTTTGGGGGGGGGGGGGGGGTTGGCATCCTAAGACCCGGGGAGTTGCCCCCCCCCCCAGGCGGGCGCTTACTGTCGGTTACAAAGGTTGAAGCGGGCGCCTGCCATTAGGGGGACAATGGCTGGGCATAGGCTGGGCGCCCTGGACAGGGGAGGGGGGGCAACCCCCCCCACCCCCTTCCAATGCATCCCTGCCCCCCAGACCCCGCAGCACGCGCAGTGCTGCACGCGTTGGGCAACGCCCTCCGCCCATCCTCCCCAGAGGTATTGCCACAGCCCTCGCCAACAAACCCCCCCATCGAGGGCCTCGCCCATCGGCCCATCCCCCACGCCCCCACGTCCCCCTACGCGGCCCAGGCGTGCCCCCCCCAGCCCCCACCTCCACGGCAACAACCTCCGGTCCGCCCCTTCCGGAGCGGCACGCGGCGCTCCACACTCCTCCTCCGCCCCAGACCCGCCTCCCGCATCCCCCGTCCCAGGGGCATGGCCCGCCGAACACTCCAACGCCGCCGCACCCTCTGGGGACCAGCCACAGGGGGGGGCACTTGGGGAGCGGGGGCGAAAGCGGGTGGCAGTCGCGGGTGCCAAGGCAGTCATTGGCGGTTGGAAAAGCGGTTGGGAGGCCATGTCTGGCCAGTGCGCATCAGTCTCAGGCCCGCAGGGGGGCGCACAGGGGCGTTCGGTGGGGGGGAGCGGGGCATACTGCCGCGCTGGGCCGCGGCCCCCTCCTCCACAGACCTCCAGAGACGCTGGGGCACCCCCACTGCCCACCCCCCGCGCATGTCGTTGGGGGATCTCCGCATCGGGGGGGCCGACCTCACGCTACTGACCGCACCCCCCAAAACGGGTCGTATGCCATCACGCACGGGCCTGGGCAGTCAAAATAGTATGCCTTGCCCCCCCCCCCCCCCACACACACACAACAAGTGGCTGAGTAGGCGGCGCACCACCAATGGGTCACACTTGTGCTGTGCGGAACCCACCAGCAGGGGTGCATTAGAACGGAAGGTGCCTCAGAGGGGGGCCAAGAGGCCGTGAGACAGGCGGTTGGAGGAGGTTGCCAAAGCGGTTGGGCGGTTGGGCAGTAACTATCGGGTACAATTGAGGCTGGCACTTGCCGTCGGGCAAACGGTGGCTGGGGTTAGGCTGGGCGCCCTGGAGGGGGGTACCTCCCCCCCTTCCAATGCATCCCTGGCACCGGCAATGCCAGGCCCTATCCCGGGTATCTACGTGTGGCCGGGGGCTAGGGAAGGGGGGGGGTGACGTACGGCAACCAAGGGGAGCCCCCCAAACGCGAGCGCAGGCATGAACACACACACACACACACACACAATTGCGAAACACAGCACAACAATAGTGGCTGAGTGTGAATCCTCGTCAGTTGGAGTCAAACAAAAGACATGTTCAACGCCAATAGGCGCCTTTCTGTAGGAAGCAGGCGCCAGCAAATGTTCGAACTCTTACCTGAACAGCAGAATGAGGCACTGCACTGCCAGTCCGGCAGCTCAGCCTCATTCAGGTCGGGTCAGGGCAGATGGGCAGACACCCACACACACACACACACACACACACACACACACACACACACACACACACACACATACACACACACACACACACACACACACACACACACACACACACACACACAAACACACACACACACACACACACACACACACACACACACACACACACACACACACACACACACACACACACACACACACACACACACACACACACACACACACACACACACACACACACACACACACACACACACACACACACACACACACACACACACACACACACACACACACACACACACACACACACACACACACACACACACACACAAACGCATGAGCGCACAAAGTGCCAAGGCACGAGGCAGCGGCGCATACAAGACGATGATCAGGATCGCCACCGGCACCTCGTCCATGTTGATGCGGTCCGCCATCGCGGGGATGCCGACCAGCGCGGGCACGAACAGCAGCCCTGAGAGCAGGGGAATGGGCGCAGCACAGCACCGGATGGGCCGCAAAGAGACGGACACGCAAGACGTGCTGACGGGGTGGGCCGAGCGGTGGCGGGTGGCGGTGTCCGAACGGCCCATGAACAACCGTCGTCGACCTCTCAACAACGCCGACTGAGTCGGCTCCCGGGCTGTCGGACCGTCGGTGCCGTTGGAGAGAGGCGTTCGGGGGGCGAGGGCAGGTGGGGAGACCCCGGAATGATACATTGTGAGCCTTGGCGATGCAATGAAGACGTGGGTGTGGGGGCGGGAGGGAGGGGGCCCCAGAGAGACAGACTCGAGGGAGGGAATCGGGGAGGCATTCGATGTGGGGGTCGCTCCGCAGATTAGGGGGTGTGGCGGGCCCCCCGCCGCTGAGGGGGCCCCACGGGCCGGTGCGGGCGGAGGTATGCGCGGTGGATGTGCGTTGTGGTCTGCACCCACGGCGGGAGGACGGGTGGGGGCTGCGGTTGTCGCACAAAAAGCGGCTGCACCGACTGCGTGATCCGTGGGATTTTGTGTGTTGTTGTGGTGGGCTGCGTGGTACGATTGGCGCAACAGCAACGCTCACGGTCACGGGGGTGTCGGGGCTCCAGGGTTTCTACTGCCCCCCCCCCCCTCCCCTGATGGTCGTCTCCCTCCAGTCCTTCAAGTATCGCGACACATATCATCTGCGCGGTCCAACAAGGCGCCGTGCGAGATGTCCAGAGGGTGCCTCTGGTAACCCCCACCCGATCGGGGTACAGGTCAGACCCAGTCCTCTAGGGACCACCAGGCCTCCTCTTGATCACCTGCCCTGCACCTCTTCCTCCTGGTGCCACGTCCATCGGTGTTGACCCCGTCCAACGCTCCAACTTTTTGCCTCGGGCATTTGTTCAAACTCGGTGCTCAAAGCCCAAACACGTCGGCGTATCTAAGTAAACTGCAACCCTGTGACGCCTCTTGCCTCAAAAACCCTAAAAACACCGAAAATGATCGAACAGCGGCCTTTTGAACGCAACAAAGTGTGACATCGCAACTGCAAATGGAAACGATGCCAATTGCCTGTCTGTCGGCCAGAATTGCGGAGGGCTCCTCGGGAATGAACAGCCGGGGCCTGCCTGCTTCCCCCTTCTTTCACGATGCGGGAGAAATACGTCCATCTTTTGCAAAGACCGGGGGTCACTGCCCCCAACCCCCAGCCAATCCCCCAGTCGGGTTTCACTGACACCCGTGCTGAATAGTCCATCGCTGTCCGAACTGTGTAGCACGCCCTCATCGCCACTCTCTGACGCACTTCCGGCCTTGGCATGAGTGCGCCCCCCCCCCCACCGCCCGAGTCCACATCGGAGGCAACCCGCAGCCCCTCCGCCTCTTCCATGAGCTCCAGGCCCGAATCCTCCCACTCGGTCCCCCGCCGCCGCCGCCGCACATCATTCGGATGTTGCAGATGCCCGTGGGGCGCGTGGTCATCTGCGTGTTCATTGCCCTTGGCATCCAAGAGCGAGGGCACCCACCGTATCGGCACCTGTTCACCAACGGCGTCGTTTGGACGGGGCGGGGGGGGGGGGGGGCGGTCACAGCGGTGCGCCCACGCGTTCGCATCCCGTGTTCCTCGGGTCTGCGGGCCGCAGTCGCGCTGGTCCCGTGGCTGTACGTCTGTGCAGCGCGTGGGGGTCCAGAGACGTGCGATGCGCCGGTGGAGAAAGCCATGGCGAGGCCCAAGGGCCTGGTGCACGCCGCGAGGGCGAGGGCCATCTCGGTGGTCGCTGCGGAGCCCTTGGCGGTTGCTGACGGTTGCTGGCGGGACGGGCTGCCCTTCGTGTAGACGAGGGGCGGGTGGGGAATGACGTGCAGGGGGGCGGGTGGGGGGGGGGGGGGCTGGCATGATCCTGACCTCATGCCGGACTTACTCAGTTCGACTCAAATCAGTTGTCCTTCGCACATAAACTGTGGATTGTGGGAAGGGGGGGGGGTGTATTGGAACAGAGGGGGGGGGGGGCGAGGGATGTATTGGAAGAGGGGAAGGGGGGGTGAGGGATGAGAGGAAGGGGGGAGATGTATTGGAAGAGAGGAGGGGGGGGGTTGGAGGGGGGGGAGGGATATATTGGAAGAGGGGGGGGGGGTTTGGCTGGATCCCCCCCTCCTCCTATGGTGCCCCCTACCCTGAAGCTTAAAACCTCCTGTGCCAAAGGCGCGGAAGAGAATTTTGCCTCAAACAGTGGCAGGGGGGGGGGGTCCAGGGGGGCTCCTCCTGCGGTTGTCAGCCGTTCTGATACATCCCTCAGGGGGAGGGGGGTCATTGAGAAAGAGGCATCCCAACGCGCCCCCCCTGATCGGCCAGGCCCTTGGCAGACGGCGTGCAGCTGGACGCCGTGGGGGCAAAGGGGGAGGTACCCAGCCATCGGCTCAGGAACACCACCGCCGGACTGAAGGCCTCCACGATGCCGGCGGCGGCCGCCGCAGAGAACTGATTGATCACGCAGAGCACCGTGAAGAAGAGGAACAGCCCACTGACGGCGGCGGGGAAGGCGACGCCTGCGCGACAACCGCACGAGGGCGTTGCGCTGGGTGCGGGTCGTGGTTAGGCTGCTGCTTCAGGGCCCCCTGGGGAGGGGGGGGGGGGGCATTCGGGGTCCTTCCAAACCCCCCGTGTGACATTCCGTCGGGTTGGTGCTCCTTTACGGGGCCCTGGACAGTCACCCGTTCTTCCCTTCGCATGTTGCGTTGCGTCGCTGCGTTCTGTCGGCCGCTGCGGCCGGTGCTCCCGCTGGTGTCGTATCCGCGTTCGCGGAGCCCAGCGGTTGGTGTGTTGGGGCTGTGCTGAATGTGGTATGATGTGCCGTTTGTGCGTCAGCGGTGCCCCCCCGGCCGACCGACCCACACACCCCAACATCAAAAAAACTTCTCCGCGGACAAAAGTTGAAATTTACAAAAAGGAGCCGAAAATCGGAGGCCGAATTCGGGAACACAAAACTTGTTCTTGGCCTCGGACCCACCCCCCGAAGGAGGCCTGGGCCATGGCACGTGCGCCCCAGAGGCGATCAGCACAACGCGCAGGAGGAGGATGGGCCCGTCAGTGGCCTGACAGACGACCGGTACCTCTGCATCACCAGAGACTGGCTCCCGAAACCATCGCACTCGCGATGGCAATGGCAACACAAAGGCCACTGCCAAGACCGGCCATTGCCCCGTCACTAGTCCCAACACCAGCGGCTTTTGGATTGTGCATGGGGCAGCAAGCGCAGCAGTGGCGCCCCCGGCGGTGGGGAGTATGGCAAGGCCATTGCTGCGGCACCGCGACCAGTGCCCATAGCAGCAGCCGTTGCGATGGCACAGTACTGCGGGTGCAGCCACTTCACATTACAAACGGTCACAAACCGTCTAAGCCGATCCAGATACCAGATGATGATGCGTCTTCTGCTTTGATTTGACATGGTTTGAAACAAAATATGAAGTTGTGGCTTTCTGGATGATGGTGTGTTGATGTTAAGTTGACATTGTGTAATTGTTTCTTTTTTATGTTTGTGTTGTAGCCCTCCCCGAGTCGGCAAACCTGACGGCCAACGAGTCGGCGAGCGAGTCGGCGGCGCGTGTTACCCGACTTGAGGGCACGTTTTACCCGACTTGGAGGGTGGGATAAAAATTTTGGAGGCTGGCACAAAATAAAGCCTATTATGCGGTGTTGATTGTGTAGTTATCATTCCATCTTGCATGGAACTCTTCAATCAGTGCTGCACCCAAAATTTTGGTTTTTGGCAACTTCGCCGAATTTCGCCGACTCATTGGGCCCCTCGCCAACGCGGGGGGGGGGGGGGGTCTTGCCATTGGTGTTGTCCGTGTGAGGTGTTTGTTTTGCGTGTGCGCCTGTGTTTTTCTTTGTGTGTTCGTTGTTGCTTTTGCCGATGGACATGCTGCCGGTCATGTTCCTGATGATGCCTCCGGAGGTGTTATGCCGGTGTTTGACGGCGGGTATCAGCGGTCATCGTAATGCCAGTGCAAGTGCTGGGCCCAGTTGGTCTCAGGCCCGGGGCAGGTGTTTGAACTTTGACAGAGGGATTCGATTTACACCCCCGGCAACGAGCTCCCGGCCCTTTTTGTTGGGCTGTGTTGTTTGCAGCGGCCGTTTCTTTGCAGAACCCAACACCAAAAGGCACGGGCGCATTCTGAACGTCTGCCAAGAAAGTGACGGAGGACACGCCCCCGTCCAATCGTGCACCAAGTCAAAGACGAGGCACTCATTGAGAGCAGCACCGCCCTGCCCCGTCCGAGGCCGGCAGGGGCCAGGGGACAGGGGATCCCCGCGGCGCGCTCCCAGTGGAGTGTGGGGGGTGCTGGGGCTCCGAGGGCGATCTCCAAGAGCGTCCAGGGGTCGATGTGCCCACCCCGGGAGGCCGGGAAGGGGCAGCCTTCAGACTACAACGATTCAGGTGGGGTCCATTTCATGGGGCGGCGGGAGGCAGGTGCCCTTGAAGTGGTCGTTGGTTTCTTTGCCCGCTTCTGACTGAGAGGCGGGCCCTCGCCCATGGGGCCGCTGAGTTCGACATTGTTGTCCCTTGTACTGGCGGCGGTGCCTGCCTGTCTCCGAGTGTAGCCGGGGACGGCGGGGGCGTAAGACTTGCCCTGCACCGCACGCTGCACTGCCCCATGGGCAGAGAACTATTTGGGGGGGGGGGGGGTGACCCAATTAAAAAACAGACTAATGCACTCCACAGTCAGGCATAAGTGCATCTTCATTCTCTACGCCAAACTCGGTTAACCCTCAAGACACAAACTGTGTCTGAAACAGAAAACAGAACATCATGTCTGACTACATTAGTCAGACAATCACAGTCAATAACTATTGGGGGGGGGTGGGGGTCTGGGACCCAAAAGTCTCTGTACCAAAAGTGGCCCAACCAGATTTCCCAGCGGCAAATTTTTCCCACGATGGTCACTTCGGTCTGGAGTGGGGGGGGCGCTGCACAGGGGGGGGGGGGGGTCACCCCCCCCTTCCTCCTACGGTGTACGGCCACTTCCCTGCCCATGGGACACCAGCACCGGCACCCGGAGCAAAGGAATGCAGCCCCCCCCCCCCCCCCACATGCACGGGCTGGTCCATGCACTCCATCCTCTGTTGGAGGCGGTATCCGGTCTCAGCCATTTATACCCCGCCCCCCTGGCACAGCGAGACTTGGGACCAAGAACCCAGGCTTCCCCAGAGACCCAGTTTGGGGAGGGAGAAAAATGGTTTGCGCGGGGGGGGGGGGGGGGCGTTCAAGCCCCCTGAAGGAGGGGGTTGGGGGTTGGGAAAGGGGCTCCCGTGACAGACCTATTGCTGAACCATTAAGGGGGGTCCCTTTCTACCCCATCCTCGTGCGGTGACCGGATCCACCGCCTGCTGGTCGGTGCCGTGGGGCTTTGGCCCTGGAGCTGTCGACGCGGCCCCGTGTCCATTTGTGGCCGTTGACTGTGATCGCAGTCGGGGCCGTTGTCTCGACATCCGCCCCCTCAAAACGGGGATGGGGGGCACTTTGCCTTCGATCGACCCCCTCAAAAAGAACCATTTTCCACCACCAATGGCCGGTATTTGGCCACTTTTGCCCCAAAGTTTCCCCAAAGTTGGTGCTGACCCGGTGGTTGTCTGCCACCGCGTGATGCTGCGGATCGGGGCTTTGCTGTGGGGAGTGGGGCTTTGGGCGCGGTGGGGCACTGCCCTGCCCTCCGGAGGTCGCGGGCTTACGTCGCGGCCTCTTTGCCAAACACAATTTCCGACGCGAAATAGACCCCTCGCAAACCCCCCGCCCCCCGCTCCCCATGTCTATGATGCAATGCAAATGCCGACAATTAATGAATCAAAAGGTTCACAGCACCGATGAACAAAGCCGGAGGGGGGGGGGGGGGGGCTCAGGCCCTTGCCTAGCGATACTGGGGGGGGGGGGGGGTTAAGTTGCCACACCCCACCCAACGGGATTTGGCTGACCCACCAGAAAAGTTTTTCCGCAGGAGAAAAGATTTATCAAAAGGCCCCAAACTTGGAGGTCGATTTGAGGTGCATGAACTTTTTATCGGCCTATGATCCAACCCCCCCACCCCACCCAGGGATGCATTAGAAGGGAAGGGACCTCAGAGGCGGCCCCAGAGGCGGTTAGACAGGCGGTTGGAGGGGGTTGCCAAAGCGGTTGGGGGCGGTTGGGGCCGTTGAGGCTGGCGCTCGCCGTCAGGGCGACAGTGGCTGGGCACAGGCTGGGCGCCCTGGAGGCGCAATCATCATTCACACTGCATCACTTTTGGGCGCCCTGGAGGGGGGGGGGGGTACCCCCCCCCCTTCCAATGCGTCCCTGCCCCAACCCCCAGTTTCGGATCAACCAGCCACCAAGCAAAGCCCTTGGGGGGGGGGCTCCAGCAGCACCAGCTGTGCAATCCACAGCAGCCGCAGCACCGGCGTCCCCAGGACCGTGCGGGCGGATGCATGACACGCGTGGTGTCACGGCAATGACACGCACAGAGGGACGGTTGACCTATGGCCTGCAGCCCGTGCTTGAGCGCGCGTTCGATGCCCACCAACGCAAGGACCCCGGCGACGCGGAGCACGTCGTCCTTGAGCAGGAGGCAGAGCTCGCACACCACATTCCACCAGCACCTCTGGTACGGTCCCGCCACGTCTTTGCCCACCCTCTGCGGCACACACGGGCGGGGGTGCACGAAGGCTCAGGGTGCACTGGACACCCAAAGTGAGCGTAGGTGCGCGTGCTGGCGCACATGCCCCACAAGGGGATGGGATATAGGCACAAATGGTGGGGCATGCAAAGGCACACCGGGGCACGAATGGTGGGGCATGCAAAGGCACACCGGGGCACAAATGGTGGGGCATGCAAAGGCATACCGGGGCACGAATGGTGGGGCATGCAAAGGCATACCGGGGCACGAATGGTGGGGCATGCAAAGGCATACCGGGGCACGAATGGTGGGGCATGCAAAGGCATACCGGGGCCCGAATGGTGGGGCATGCAAAGGCATACCGGGGCCCGAATGGTGGGGCATGCAAAGGCATACCGGGGCACGAATGGTGGGGCATGCAAAGGCATACCGGGGCACGAATGGTGGGGCATGCAAAGGCATACCGGGGCACGAATGGTGGGGCATGCAAAGGCATACCGGGGCCCGAATGGTGGGGCATGCAAAGGCATACCGGGGCACGAATGGTGGGGCATGCAAAGGCATACCGGGGCACGAATGGTGGGGCATGCAAAGGCATACCGGGGCACGAATGGTGGGGCATGCAAAGGCATACCGGGGCACGAATGGTGGGGCATGCAAAGGCACACCGGGGCACGAATGGTGGGGCATGCAAAGGCATACCGGGGCACGAATGGTGGGGCATGCAAAGGCACAACGGGGCACGAATGGTGGGGCATGCAAAGGCATACCGGGGCACGAATGGTGGGGCATGCAAAGGCATACCGGGGCCCGAATGGTGGGGCATGCAAAGGCATACCGGGGCACGAATGGTGGGGCATGCAAAGGCATACCGGGGCACGAATGGTGGGGCATGCAAAGGCATACCGGGGCCCGAATGGTGGGGCATGCAAAGGCACACCGGGGCCCGAATGGTGGGGCATGCAAAGGCATACCGGGGCCCGAATGGTGGGGCATGCAAAGGCATACCGGGGCACGAATGGTGGGGCATGCAAAGGCATACCGGGGCACGAAAGGTGGGGCATGCAAAGGCACACCGGGGCCCGAATGGTGGGGCATGCAAAGGCATACCGGGGCACGAATGGTGGGGCATGCAAAGGCATACCGGGGCCCGAATGGTGGGGCATGCAAAGGCATACCGGGGCACGAATGGTGGGGCATGCAAAGGCATACCGGGGCACGAATGGTGGGGCATGCAAAGGCATACCGGGGCACGAATGGTGGGGCATGCAAAGGCATACCGGGGCACGAATGGTGGGGCATGCAAAGGCATACCGGGGCACGAATGGTGGGGCATGCAAAGGCATACCGGGGCCCGAATGGTGGGGCATGCAAAGGCATACCGGGGCCCGAATGGTGGGGCATGCAAAGGCACACCGGGGCACGAATGGTGGGGCATGCAAAGGCATACCGGGGCACGAAAGGTGGGGCATGCAAAGGCATACCGGGGCCCGAATGGTGGGGCATGCAAAGGCATACCGGGGCACGAAAGGTGGGGCATGCAAAGGCATACCGGGGCACGAATGGTGGGGCATGCAAAGGCATACCGGGGCACGAATGGTGGGGCATGCAAAGGCATACCGGGGCACGAATGGTGGGGCATGCAAAGGCACACCGGGGCCCGAATGGTGGGGCATGCAAAGGCATACCGGGGTACGAATGGTGGGGCATGCAAAGGCATACCGGGGTACGAATGGTGGGGCATGCAAAGGCATACCGGGGCCCGAATGGTGGGGCATGCAAAGGCATACCGGGGCCCGAATGGTGGGGCATGCAAAGGCATACCGGGGCACGAATGGTGGGGCATGCAAAGGCATACCGGGGCACGAATGGTGGGGCATGCAAAGGCACACCGGGGCCCGAATGGTGGGGCATGCAAAGGCATACCGGGGCCCGAATGGTGGGGCATGCAAAGGCACACCGGGGCCCGAATGGTGGGGCATGCAAAGGCATACCGGGGCACGAATGGTGGGGCATGCAAAGGCATACCGGGGCACGAATGGTGGGGCATGCAAAGGCATACCGGGGCACGAATGGTGGGGCATGCAAAGGCACACCGGGGCACGAATGGTGGGGCATGCAAAGGCATACCGGGGCACGAATGGTGGGGCATGCAAAGGCATACCGGGGCACGAATGGTGGGGCATGCAAAGGCACACCGGGGCCCGAATGGTGGGGCATGCAAAGGCATACCGGGGCCCGAATGGTGGGGCATGCAAAGGCATACCGGGGCACGAATGGTGGGGCATGCAAAGGCATACCGGGGCACGAATGGTGGGGCATGCAAAGGCACACCGGGGCCCGAATGGTGGGGCATGCAAAGGCATACCGGGGCACGAATGGTGGGGCATGCAAAGGCATACCGGGGCACGAATGGTGGGGCATTCAAAGGCATACCGGGGCACGAATCGTAGGGCATGCAAAGGCATACCGGGGCCCGAATGGTGGGGCATGCAAAGGCATACCGGGGCACGAATGGTGGGGCATGCAAAGGCATACCGGGGCACAAATGGTGGGGCATGCAAAGGCATACCGGGGCCCGAATGGTGGGGCATGCAAAGGCATACCGGGGCCCGAATGGTGGGGCATGCAAAGGCATACCGGGGCACGAATGGTGGGGCATGCAAAGGCATACCGGGGCCCGAATGGTGGGGCATGCAAAGGCATACTGGGGCACGAATGGTGGGGCATGCAAAGGCATACCGGGGCACGAATGGTGGGGCATGCAAAGGCATACCGAGGCCCGAATGGTGGGGCATGCAAAGGCACACCGGGGCCCGAATGGTGGGGCATGCAAAGGCATACCGGGGCACGAATGGTGGGGCATGCAAAGGCATACCGGGGCCCGAATGGTGGGGCATGCAAAGGCATACCGGGGCCCGAATGGTGGGGCATGCAAAGGCATACCGGGGCCCGAATGGTGGGGCATGCAAAGGCATACCGGGGCACAAATGGTGGGGCATGCAAAGGCATACCGGGGCCCGAATGGTGGGGCATGCAAAGGCATACCGGGGCACGAATGGTGGGGCATGCAAAGGCATACCGGGGCACGAATGGTGGGGCATGCAAAGGCATACCGGGGCCCGAATGGTGGGGCATGCAAAGGCACACCGGGGCCCGAATGGTGGGGCATGCAAAGGCATACCGGGGCACGAATGGTGGGGCATGCAAAGGCACACCGGGGCCCGAATGGTGGGGCATGCAAAGGCATACCGGGGCCCGAATGGTGGGGCATGCAAAGGCACACCGGGGCCCGAATGGTGGGGCATGCAAAGGCATACCGGGGCACGAATGGTGGGGCATGCAAAGGCACACCGGGGCACGAATGGTGGGGCATTCAAAGGCATACCGGGGCACGAATCAGAGGGCATGCAAAGGCATACCGGGGCCCGAATGGTGGGGCATGCAAAGGCATACCGGGGCACGAATGGTGGGGCATGCAAAGGCATACCGGGGCACGAATGGTGGGGCATGCAAAGGCATACCGGGGCACGAATGGTGGGGCATGCAAAGGCATACCGGGGCACGAATGGTGGGGCATGCAAAGGCATACCGGGGCACGAATCGTAGGGCATGCAAAGGCATACCGGGGCCCGAATGGTGGGGCATGCAAAGGCATACCGGGGCACGAATGGTGGGGCATGCAAAGGCATACCGGGGCACGAATGGTGGGGCATGCAAAGGCATACCGGGGCCCGAATGGTGGGGCATGCAAAGGCATACCGGGGCACGAATGGTGGGGCATGCAAAGGCATACCGGGGCCCGAATGGTGGGGCATGCAAAGGCATACCGGGGCACGAATGGTGGGGCATGCAAAGGCATACCGGGGCACGAATGGTGGGGCATGCAAAGGCATACCGGGGCACGAATGGTGGGGCATGCAAAGGCATACCGGGGCACGAATGGTGGGGCATGCAAAGGCACACCGGGGCACGAATGGTGGGGCATGCAAAGGCATACCGGGGCACGAATGGTGGGGCATGCAAAGGCACAACGGGGCACGAATGGTGGGGCATGCAAAGGCATACCGGGGCACGAATGGTGGGGCATGCAAAGGCATACCGGGGCCCGAATGGTGGGGCATGCAAAGGCATACCGGGGCACGAATGGTGGGGCATGCAAAGGCATACCGGGGCACGAATGGTGGGGCATGCAAAGGCATACCGGGGCCCGAATGGTGGGGCATGCAAAGGCACACCGGGGCCCGAATGGTGGGGCATGCAAAGGCATACCGGGGCCCGAATGGTGGGGCATGCAAAGGCATACCGGGGCCCGAATGGTGGGGCATGCAAAGGCATACCGGGGCACGAAAGGTGGGGCATGCAAAGGCACACCGGGGCCCGAATGGTGGGGCATGCAAAGGCATACCGGGGCACGAATGGTGGGGCATGCAAAGGCATACCGGGGCCCGAATGGTGGGGCATGCAAAGGCATACCGGGGCACGAATGGTGGGGCATGCAAAGGCATACCGGGGCACGAATGGTGGGGCATGCAAAGGCATACCGGGGCACGAATGGTGGGGCATGCAAAGGCATACCGGGGCACGAATGGTGGGGCATGCAAAGGCATACCGGGGCACGAATGGTGGGGCATGCAAAGGCATACCGGGGCCCGAATGGTGGGGCATGCAAAGGCATACCGGGGCCCGAATGGTGGGGCATGCAAAGGCACACCGGGGCACGAATGGTGGGGCATGCAAAGGCATACCGGGGCCCGAATGGTGGGGCATGCAAAGGCATACCGGGGCCCGAATGGTGGGGCATGCAAAGGCATACCGGGGCACGAAAGGTGGGGCATGCAAAGGCATACCGGGGCACGAATGGTGGGGCATGCAAAGGCATACCGGGGCACGAATGGTGGGGCATGCAAAGGCATACCGGGGCACGAATGGTGGGGCATGCAAAGGCACACCGGGGCCCGAATGGTGGGGCATGCAAAGGCATACCGGGGTACGAATGGTGGGGCATGCAAAGGCATACCGGGGTACGAATGGTGGGGCATGCAAAGGCATACCGGGGCCCGAATGGTGGGGCATGCAAAGGCATACCGGGGCCCGAATGGTGGGGCATGCAAAGGCATACCGGGGCACGAATGGTGGGGCATGCAAAGGCATACCGGGGCACGAATGGTGGGGCATGCAAAGGCACACCGGGGCCCGAATGGTGGGGCATGCAAAGGCATACCGGGGCCCGAATGGTGGGGCATGCAAAGGCACACCGGGGCCCGAATGGTGGGGCATGCAAAGGCATACCGGGGCACGAATGGTGGGGCATGCAAAGGCATACCGGGGCACGAATGGTGGGGCATGCAAAGGCATACCGGGGCACGAATGGTGGGGCATGCAAAGGCACACCGGGGCACGAATGGTGGGGCATGCAAAGGCATACCGGGGCACGAATGGTGGGGCATGCAAAGGCATACCGGGGCACGAATGGTGGGGCATGCAAAGGCACACCGGGGCCCGAATGGTGGGGCATGCAAAGGCATACCGGGGCCCGAATGGTGGGGCATGCAAAGGCATACCGGGGCACGAATGGTGGGGCATGCAAAGGCATACCGGGGCACGAATGGTGGGGCATGCAAAGGCACACCGGGGCCCGAATGGTGGGGCATGCAAAGGCATACCGGGGCACGAATGGTGGGGCATGCAAAGGCATACCGGGGCACGAATGGTGGGGCATTCAAAGGCATACCGGGGCACGAATCGTAGGGCATGCAAAGGCATACCGGGGCCCGAATGGTGGGGCATGCAAAGGCATACCGGGGCACGAATGGTGGGGCATGCAAAGGCATACCGGGGCACAAATGGTGGGGCATGCAAAGGCATACCGGGGCCCGAATGGTGGGGCATGCAAAGGCATACCGGGGCCCGAATGGTGGGGCATGCAAAGGCATACCGGGGCACGAATGGTGGGGCATGCAAAGGCATACCGGGGCCCGAATGGTGGGGCATGCAAAGGCATACTGGGGCACGAATGGTGGGGCATGCAAAGGCATACCGGGGCACGAATGGTGGGGCATGCAAAGGCATACCGAGGCCCGAATGGTGGGGCATGCAAAGGCACACCGGGGCCCGAATGGTGGGGCATGCAAAGGCATACCGGGGCACGAATGGTGGGGCATGCAAAGGCATACCGGGGCCCGAATGGTGGGGCATGCAAAGGCATACCGGGGCCCGAATGGTGGGGCATGCAAAGGCATACCGGGGCCCGAATGGTGGGGCATGCAAAGGCATACCGGGGCACAAATGGTGGGGCATGCAAAGGCATACCGGGGCCCGAATGGTGGGGCATGCAAAGGCATACCGGGGCACGAATGGTGGGGCATGCAAAGGCATACCGGGGCACGAATGGTGGGGCATGCAAAGGCATACCGGGGCCCGAATGGTGGGGCATGCAAAGGCACACCGGGGCCCGAATGGTGGGGCATGCAAAGGCATACCGGGGCACGAATGGTGGGGCATGCAAAGGCACACCGGGGCCCGAATGGTGGGGCATGCAAAGGCATACCGGGGCCCGAATGGTGGGGCATGCAAAGGCACACCGGGGCCCGAATGGTGGGGCATGCAAAGGCATACCGGGGCACGAATGGTGGGGCATGCAAAGGCACACCGGGGCACGAATGGTGGGGCATTCAAAGGCATACCGGGGCACGAATCAGAGGGCATGCAAAGGCATACCGGGGCCCGAATGGTGGGGCATGCAAAGGCATACCGGGGCACGAATGGTGGGGCATGCAAAGGCATACCGGGGCACGAATGGTGGGGCATGCAAAGGCATACCGGGGCACGAATGGTGGGGCATGCAAAGGCATACCGGGGCACGAATGGTGGGGCATGCAAAGGCATACCGGGGCACGAATCGTAGGGCATGCAAAGGCATACCGGGGCCCGAATGGTGGGGCATGCAAAGGCATACCGGGGCACGAATGGTGGGGCATGCAAAGGCATACCGGGGCACGAATGGTGGGGCATGCAAAGGCATACCGGGGCCCGAATCGTAGGGCATGCAAAGGCATACCGGGGCACGAATGGTGGGGCATGCAAAGGCATACCGGGGCACGAATGGTGGGGCATGCAAAGGCATACCGGGGCCCGAATGGTGGGGCATGCAAAGGCATACCGGGGCCCGAATGGTGGGGCATGCAAAGGCATACCGGGGCACGAATCGTAGGGCATGCAAAGGCATACCGGGGCCCGAATGGTGGGGCATGCAAAGGCATACCGGGGCACGAATGGTGGGGCATGCAAAGGCATACCGGGGCACAAATGGTGGGGCATGCAAAGGCATACCGGGGCCCGAATGGTGGGGCATGCAAAGGCATACCGGGGCCCGAATGGTGGGGCATGCAAAGGCATACCGGGGCACGAATGGTGGGGCATGCAAAGGCATACCGGGGCACGAATGGTGGGGCATGCAAAGGCATACCGGGGCCCGAATCGTAGGGCATGCAAAGGCATACCGGGGCACGAATGGTGGGGCATGCAAAGGCATACCGGGGCACGAATGGTGGGGCATGCAAAGGCATACCGGGGCCCGAATGGTGGGGCATGCAAAGGCATACCGGGGCACGAATGGTGGGGCATGCAAAGGCATACCGGGGCCCGAATGGTGGGGCATGCAAAGGCATACCGGGGCACGAATCGTAGGGTGTGCAAAGGCATACCGGGGCACGAATGGTGGGGCATGCAAAGGCATACCGGGGCACGAATGGTGGGGCATGCAAAGGCACACCGGGGCACGAATGGTGGGGCATGCAAAGGCATACCGGGGCACGAATGGTGGGGCATGCAAAGGCATACCGGGGCCCGAATGGTGGGGCATGCAAAGGCATACCGGGGCCCGAATGGTGGGGCATGCAAAGGCATACCAGGGCACGAATGGTGGGGCATGCAAAGGCATACCGGGGCCCGAATGGTGGGGCATGCAAAGGCATACCGGGGCACGAATGGTGGGGCATGCAAAGGCATACCGGGGCACGAATGGTGGGGCATGCAAAGGCATACCGGGGCACGAATGGTGGGGCATGCAAAGGCACACCGGGGCCCGAATGGTGGGGCATGCAAAGGCATACCGGGGCCCGAATGGTGGGGCATGCAAAGGCATACCGGGGCACGAATGGTGGGGCATGCAAAGGCATACCGGGGCACGAATTGTAGGGCATGCAAAGGCATACCGGGGCACGAATGGTGGGGCATGCAAAGGCATACCGGGGCCCGAATGGTGGGGCATGCAAAGGCATACCGGGGCATGAATGGTGGGGCATGCAAAGGCATACCGGGGCACGAATGGTGGGGCATGCAAAGGCATACCGGGGCACGAATGGTGGGGCATGCAAAGGCATACCGGGGCCCGAATGGTGGGGCATGCAAAGGCATACCGGGGCCCGAATGGTGGGGCATGCAAAGGTATACCGGGGTACGAAAGGTGGGGCATGCAAAGGCACACCGGGGCCCGAATGGTGGGGCATGCAAAGGCATACCGGGGCACGAATGGTGGGGCATGCAAAGGCATACCGGGGCCCGAATCGTAGGGCATGCAAAGGCATACCGGGGCCCGAATGGTGGGGCATGCAAAGGCATACCGGGGCACGAATGGTGGGGCATGCAAAGGCATACCGGGGCCCGAATGGTGGGGCATGCAAAGGCATACCGGGGCACGAATGGTGGGGCATGCAAAGGCATACCGGGGTACGAAAGGTGGGGCATGCAAAGGCATACCGGGGCACGAATGGTGGGGCATGCAAAGGCATACCGGGGCACGAATGGTGGGGCATGCAAAGGCATACCGGGGCCCGAATGGTGGGGCATGCAAAGGCATACCGGGGCCCGAATGGTGGGGCATGCAAAGGCATACCGGGGCACGAATGGTGGGGCATGCAAAGGCATACCGGGGCACGAATGGTGGGGCATGCAAAGGCATACCGGGGCCCGAATGGTGGGGCATGCAAAGGCATACCGGGGCCCGAATGGTGGGGCATGCAAAGGCATACCGGGGCATGAATGGTGGGGCATGCAAAGGCATACCGGGGCACGAATGGTGGGGCATGCAAAGGCATACCGGGGCACGAATGGTGGGGCATGCAAAGGCACACCGGGGCACGAATGGTGGGGCATGCAAAGGCATACCGGGGCCCGAATGGTGGGGCATGCAAAGGCATACCGGGGCATGAATGGTGGGGCATGCAAAGGCATACCGGGGCACGAATGGTGGGGCATGCAAAGGCATACCGGGGCACGAATGGTGGGGCATGCAAAGGCACACCGGGGCACGAATGGTGGGGCATGCAAAGGCATACCGGGGCCCGAATGGTGGGGCATGCAAAGGCATACCGGGGCACGAATGGTGGGGCATGCAAAGGCATACCGGGGCACGAATGGTGGGGCATGCAAAGGCACAACGGGGCCCGAATGGTGGGGCATGCAAAGGCATACCGGGGCACGAATGGTGGGGCATGCAAAGGCATACCGGGGCCCGAATGGTGGGGCATGCAAAGGCACACTGGGGCACGAATGGTGGGGCATGCAAAGGCATACCGGGGCACGAATGGTGGGGCATGCAAAGGCATACCGGGGCACGAATGGTGGGGCATGCAAAGGCATACCAGGGCACGAATGGTGGGGCATGCAAAGGCATACCGGGGCCCGAATGGTGGGGCATGCAAAGGCATACCGGGGCCCGAATGGTGGGGCATGCAAAGGCATACCGGGGCACGAATGGTGGGGCATGCAAAGGCATACCGGGGCACGAATGGTGGGGCATGCAAAGGCACACCGGGGCCCGAATGGTGGGGCATGCAAAGGCATACCGGGGCCCGAATGGTGGGGCATGCAAAGGCATACCGGGGCACGAATGGTGGGGCATGCAAAGGCATACCGGGGCACGAATTGTAGGGCATGCAAAGGCATACCGGGGCACGAATGGTGGGGCATGCAAAGGCATACCGGGGCCCGAATGGTGGGGCATGCAAAGGCATACCGGGGCACGAATGGTGGGGCATGCAAAGGCATACCGGGGCCCGAATGGTGGGGCATGCAAAGGCATACCGGGGCCCGAATGGTGGGGCATGCAAAGGCACAACGGGGCATGAATGGTGGGGCATGCAAAGGCATACCGGGGCACGAATGGTGGGGCATGCAAAGGCATACCGGGGCACGAATGGTGGGGCATGCAAAGGCATACCGGGGCCCGAATCGTAGGGCATGCAAAGGCATACCGGGGCCCGAATGGTGGGGCATGCAAAGGCATACCGGGGCCCGAATGGTGGGGCATGCAAAGGTATACCGGGGTACGAAAGGTGGGGCATGCAAAGGCACACCGGGGCACGAATGGTGGGGCATGCAAAGGCATACCGGGGCACGAATGGTGGGGCATGCAAAGGCATACCGGGGCCCGAATGGTGGGGCATGCAAAGGCATACCGGGGCCCGAATGGTGGGGCATGCAAAGGCACACCGGGGCACGAATGGTGGGGCATGCAAAGGCATACCGGGGCCCGAATGGTGGGGCATGCAAAGGCATACCGGGGCACGAATGGTGGGGCATGCAAAGGCATACCGGGGTACGAAAGGTGGGGCATGCAAAGGCATACCGGGGCACGAATGGTGGGGCATGCAAAGGCATACCGGGGCACGAATGGTGGGGCATGCAAAGGCATACCGGGGCCCGAATCGTAGGGCATGCAAAGGCATACCGGGGCCCGAATGGTGGGGCATGCAAAGGCATACCGGGGCACGAATGGTGGGGCATGCAAAGGCATACCGGGGCACGAATGGTGGGGCATGCAAAGGCATACCGGGGCCCGAATGGTGGGGCATGCAAAGGCATACCGGGGCACGAATGGTGGGGCATGCAAAGGCATACCGGGGCATGAATGGTGGGGCATGCAAAGGCATACCGGGGCACGAATGGTGGGGCATGCAAAGGCATACCGGGGCACGAATGGTGGGGCATGCAAAGGCACACCGGGGCACGAATGGTGGGGCATGCAAAGGCATACCGGGGCCCGAATGGTGGGGCATGCAAAGGCATACCGGGGCATGAATGGTGGGGCATGCAAAGGCATACCGGGGCACGAATGGTGGGGCATGCAAAGGCATACCGGGGCACGAATGGTGGGGCATGCAAAGGCACACCGGGGCACGAATGGTGGGGCATGCAAAGGCATACCGGGGCCCGAATGGTGGGGCATGCAAAGGCATACCGGGGCACGAATGGTGGGGCATGCAAAGGCATACCGGGGCACGAATGGTGGGGCATGCAAAGGCACAACGGGGCCCGAATGGTGGGGCATGCAAAGGCATACCGGGGCACGAATGGTGGGGCATGCAAAGGCATACCGGGGCACGAATGGTGGGGCATGCAAAGGCATACCGGGGCACGAATGGTGGGGCATGCAAAGGCATACCGGGGCACGAATGGTGGGGCATGCAAAGGCATACCGGGGCACGAATGGTGGGGCATGCAAAGGCATACCGGGGCCCGAATGGTGGGGCATGCAAAGGCATACCGGGGCACGAATGGTGGGGCATGCAAAGGCATACCGGGGCATGAATGGTGGGGCATGCAAAGGCATACCGGGGCCCGAATGGTGGGGCATGCAAAGGCATACCGGGGCCCGAATCGTAGGGTGTGCAAAGGCATACCGGGGTACGAAAGGTGGGGCATGCAAAGGCATACCGGGGCACGAATGGTGGGGCATGCAAAGGCATACCGGGGCACGAATCGTAGGGCATGCAAAGGCATACCGGGGGACGAATGGTGGGGCATGCAAAGGCATACCGGGGCACAAATGGTGGGGCATGCAAAGGCATACCGGGGCCCGAATGGTGGGGCATGCAAAGGCATACCGGGGCCCGAATGGTGGGGCATGCAAAGGCATACCGGGGCCCGAAAGGTGGGGCATGCAAAGGCATACCGGGGCACGAATGGTGGGGCATGCAAAGGCATACCGGGGCACAAAGGGCATACGACACAAAGGGATGCTTTGGCACAAAGGTCAGGGCATGCATACAAAGCGATGCCTGGGCAAAGGGCATGGGATACAAAGGGACACTTGGGCACGAGGGGCAGGGGATACAAAGGGACACCTGGGCACGAGGGGCAGGGGATACAAAGGGACACTTGGGCACGAGGGGCAGGGGATACAAAGGGACACTTGGGCACGAGGGGCAGGGGATACAAAGGGACACTTGGGCACGAGGGGCAGGGGATACAAAGGGACACTTGGGCACGAGAGGCAGGGGATACAAAGGGACACTTGGGCACGAGAGGCAGGAGATACAAAGGGATACCTTGGCCTCCGGAACGAACAGAAAATCTTTGGAAACCATTCTGAACTCAACTGGAAAGCCTTCAAAACTCATGTTTGCCACCTCTGAACTGGTCTCAATGTAATATTCTTTGCTCTGAGATGACGCTACAGCGGGGAGGAAGACAGAGGTTGGAAGGCCATCAGTGCTGGAGCAGGAGACGGTCGCAGCTTGTATGTACTCAGCAATCCATGAACCACCAGGGGAGGGAGGGTAGGAAGCTAAGGATGGGCAAAATCGCACTGGAGGCCACTGCGGTGGTGCAGGGGATAGTCCGCTCCCAGGCAAAGGAGAAGCAATGGCCGCAGTTTATGCTCTGCAAGCCTAGTGAAGTGAAGACCGCACCGCTGTGTGCGCTCATGTAGAGCTATGGGAGAGCAGCAACATCTGCAGACGCCCCCCCCCCCCCAACCCCCACTCCCAGCGCCCCCCCCCCTTTGACCCATAGTTGGTTAGGGGGTTGCAGTGGATTCAGTTCAGCACGCCCCTGCGGGTGGCCAATCCTTCAATCTTGGGAAGTTCCTTTGCAACTGATGGCATCGGGGCCGCCGGTGCAGCCTAGGGTTGGTGGCGGCAGCCTCGTACGTGGACAACCCGCCCCCAAACAGGAGGTTGCCTACTACACAATAGGAGGTAGGGGTGGAAAACAGGAGTTAAACACACACACACACACACACACACACACACACACATATTGACAAATACATAAACAAATAGCTCCCAAATAGGCCTTGGCAAACGAGGCCTAGTCGAGCACAAGTGCTCCAAGGCGGCTCATCACTAGCATAGCCGAGGGAATGGCTACGATGAAAAGTTGAGCTTTTGCCGTGGGCACCGCTACTTTTGGAAGCAAAGGGTTCAAGGAACAGACAAGAGTGGCGAGAGGCAGCAGGGTTGGGTCAGCAACCATTGTGAAGCCCTAATGACTGCCTTGTGGTTCTTCATTGATGCAAAATTGAACCATACAGCAGTGTTTGGTCCTAACGAAGCTCAGCGAGCAAGCGTGTATCCCAACCACTACTTGAATGAAGCCCTCTGTGTCGGCACCGCGCCGGTGGCGCGAGAGTGTTCACACTAAGCACAAATTGCCGACCGCCGATACACGAGTATACTCATTTATAAATGCGTTGAAACGGATGGGAAAATGGGACAACAACACGTTTTCAACACGTTTTGGGTTCATGGGTGATCTAAATTTGCTTTTGGGAAAGTGACAGAACTTTTCATCGGTAAGGTGGAGGGTACGAAGACACCACTTCGCCAGCGGTGGCCGTTCATGGCCTCCACTTACGGTTTACGAGTCTTGCCATCCGAGATGGTCCCTTGTCCGTTTTGACCCATCGGGGGTGGCTCAGAAACAAGAGCCTGATGATCTTCGTTATTGTCCCTTGCGTCGACGGGTGCCGTCCTCTTCGAAGAAATGCCCACAGTGGACCGAAGCCCGGAGAGACAAAAAAAATCGAAAAGGCACAAGTGGCGGTTGTTGTGGCTTTGGCAACCTCCGCTCCCACCTTTCGCTCACCGGCCGCAAACTTTGCTCGTTCTTGACAACCGCACCCCCGGAGCCATCAAACGTGGATCGTCACGAGACGGTAGCCACGACACACGCTACGCATTACCTGCTTTTGAGAGCAATCGAGAGAAGTTGTGGAGGGAATTCTTTCTCCTGTGAAGCGATGGATGGTCGCCGCATGTGACGAACCCCAATGAGGAAGCAAACGCACATCAACGCTCTTCGTGTATCGTGGTGGATCATATCATAGTGACCCTTAAAGCCTCGGCGAGATCCAAAATGGGTGGAACTCAAGTGGCGGCATCAAAGGAGAGTGCATCCGTTGTCCATGTAGCACCGTGCGCTATTTTTCAAAACGCAGGGAATCCAAGAATGCTAGCTTCGCTCGCAAACATGGAACACGGGGAAGAAATTTGTTCCATGTGCAAGAAGGACAGGAGGCCATCTCCACAACAGCCTAAGCGCACACCGTTGTCCGCCCCTCTCATCACACATCACAACCAAGCGCACACCCTTCTCCCTCCCAACCCCCCTAAGCGCAAACTATCCTCCCTCACAACAAATGTCAGCGTTCCCCCTCCTCCCTCCCTATCAACACATCACAAAGCATTACCAAGAGTTGTCTGCCAGTAGGCTTGCTGACTCTTTGGTGGCATCCGGTGCTTCATCTCCGATAACAACTTTGGAATCCGCCATGCTCTATGTGCTTGATAGAGGAAATTGATTTCTACTGCACCTCACAAGGGCGTTGGCCCATCGAAACTCTCACCCACAATCCGTGCTTTGCCCCATGTTTTCGATGGTTTGTGCATTAGGAATTACGGAACGTCAATAGGTGCGCTGATGAAATAGCTCATTTGTTGCTCAAAGGTGTCCGTAGCAACAATTCCCTACCCTAGCCCTCGTGCACGTCAATGTCATCAAATTTGCTACGTGCTCAACGGCTTGTAAAACTGGTGTCAAATTACCATGGGCATGGGCACGGAGATACCACGACAAGGACAACGGCACCGTGCACAAAGGATGAACTTCCGAGTCCTACCCCCGACACGCACTCAAAAACACTATCCGTTGTGCAAAACCTTGGAAAGTTCAAGGAAGAATCCACATGCACGAGGCACATAGGTTGGTTGATCGCTATTTGGAGGCAGGTGGACGGTTTTGCAATGGGTCATCATTCGGACAACACGCGGTGTTTCAAGTTACATCCTCATATGCTCTCTTAACGCACTACGTCGGGCTTGCGCACGGACTACGCACGGCGCGGATGCGAGCAATGGATCATGTTGCCCAAAGAGATTGCACCAAAACAAAGCGTTCCAAAGTGTAGCCAGGACGCGTGGTGCTTGCAGGTCCACGTTCACCCCAAAAGTCTCATGTCACAATTGTTGGATGCTTAGACATCGAGTGAAGAGATGGCCGGGATGGACCATGCACACGTCCGTCAGAGCCAAGTTCAAAAAACACGGCCTCACGTGTCGACCACGGGCAGGATTCGGTGGCACACATTGGTGAGTGGGCATCGCAAGCAACCCGCAGGCGGAGCAACAATTCAATACCACCAGCGTTTATGTGTGCGAGCAAACGGCAATCAAAATGGTGAGCGGGACCACACGTTGTGTGCACATTTGTATTTTTTTTTATAATATGCGGCTTCACATGACACGTACACCGATCAGGGTACTAACGCACCAATTAACGTATCCGTGACTCTTAGTAGAAGCAGCAAAGCGAAGCACAACGCGAGAAGACTCTTCAAATGGCCATTAATACAGTTGGGCGAAAAAAAATAGAAACTCCGGAAGCGCCATACTTGAGGCATGTGGTTGTGTTAACGAATAGAGACCCCCTACTCAAAGGATTTTGATGGTGGTGCTGCGTGGCGCCCTTGGTCTTGCTTGTGTGGTGGTGTTGTACTTTAGGTGGTGTGCTTGAGTCGGTCTAAGTCTCCCTCACCGAGAATCGGGATAGCTTTTGAAATTGCATCGCACAATGTGGACTTGAGTGTTAGAGCGAACACCGAACATTTCAGGAAACATTTCACGGTATCTCGATGGCGGCACTCCATCCAATACATCCACGATACGTTAGGACATCCAACTGCATAATGTGAAAACTCTGTTTATTTCGTGAATGCAAGGACACCTACAAAAATCATTCATTCGCAAGTTTGTAGGGCACATACTCGGTATGAGGCACCATTCATTGACCCGAGTTTGGCATGAAGGTCGGCATAGAAATCATAAGGACACCATTTCCGTCCGAAAGAAAAATTTTTCACAATTTTCCAACCCCCCCAATTTTCCCGGATTTCCCCCGCGCACAGGCGGATCACCGGTAGAGCGCATGCGACCAACAGGGGGCCTGATCGATCCTGTCATGCGAAGCCGCATATTATAA
Organism: Eutreptiella sp. 'Long Island Sound 2002'; assembly: GCA_964036045.1. NCBI lineage: Eukaryota > Euglenozoa > Euglenophyceae > Eutreptiales > Eutreptiaceae > Eutreptiella > Eutreptiella sp. 'Long Island Sound 2002'. The sequence continues at coordinate 46,205,026 of OZ038385.1, forward strand.
AAAATATATACAAACATGCACACATGTCGTCCCGCTCACCATTTTGATTGACTTTGATCGCACACATAAACGTTGGTGGTATTGAATTGTTGCTCCGCCTGCAAGTTGCTTGCGATGCCCACTCGCCAATGCGTGCCACCAAATCCTACCCTCAACGCGTGGCCGACACGTGAGGCCGTGTTTTGTGAACTTGGCTCGTACGGACCGTGTGCATGGTCCATCCCGGCCCTCTCGATGTCTTAAGCATCCAACAACCGTGACACGAGACTTTTGGGGTGAACGTGGACCCATGCACAAGACAATGCAAGCACCACGCGTCCGGGCTCCACTTTGGAACGCTTTGTTTTGGTGCAATCTCTTTGGGCAACATGACCCATTGCTCGCATCCGCGCCGTGCGTAGTCCGTGTCCGACGTAGTGCGTTAAGCAAATGAGCATATGAGGATGTAACTTGAAACACCGCGTGTTGTCCGAATGATGACCCATTGCAAAACCGTCCACGTGCCTCCAAATAGCGATCAACCAACCTATGTGCCTCGTGCATGTGGATTCTTCCTTGAACTTTCCAAGGTTTTGCGCAACCGATAGTGTTGTTGAGTGCGTGTCGGGGGTAGGACTCGGAAGTTCATCCTTTGTGCACGGTGCCGTTGTCCTTGTAGTTATATATCCATGCCTACCACATGCAATCGGCCCTGTGATGTGGGTGAACGGCTGTCCTTGTCCTACAAGCCTCCGACAATTTGCTCCAGGCAAACACAACAATCGGACCTCGCACAGCTTATTCGAAGAGCGGTGGAGCATCAAAAGGGATGTGCAGTGTATGTTTCCGGCATGCCGGGCACGGGCAAAACGGCCACCGTACGGCACATTTTGGACGGATTTGAAAACGGGCAAGGCACAACCCTACCACATCAAATTGGGGTGGTATGGATCAATTGCATGCAAGCGCATACAGCGTGTGACATGTATCAAAAAGTGGCGGCACAATGCGAGATGTCTTCGACGAAGCAAGGTGTGTGTGCGCTTACCAGCAAAGTAGAGTTCCAAGCTATTCAACGTGTGTCTCGACGCTTGCGCATCGTGAACAAATTTAGTCTCACAATGTTGGGCACCACGTATAACCGCTTTCCGTATCGCCAACGTTGTCGCGGACGCTAGAGCGGGGGGGGGGGTTGATGACGCGCGGAAGGAGGGGGGGGGTAGCATTGCTTAAAAACGGTGCCGGGGGGGGTTCAACATCTTGCATTGGGGCCTCCGTTATCTTGGTTCTTCATTGTCGTTCCCAAACGTTCGTGGCATAATTGTTGCAACGTGCATAGTCTCGAGCACTTGATTCGGCGCAATCCGTGATCTTGTCGTGCACTCCTACTTGCCCATGTGGTTGTAGCGCAAGCCCAATGGGAAACGCAATTGAAGGCAATGTTTCAATCCCGCTCGAAAGATTTGCCTAAAAAGATGTGGGTGGTCGTTTGTGACGAGGTGGATTCCTTATTGGGCAAGGTGCAACACACGACCAAGAAGTTAATGCGGGGTCATAGCCGTACAGCCTTTGATTCTTTGATGACTTGGGCTTTGATGCCCCGTTCAAGGTTATGCTTGATTTCCATAAGGTGTGTTGCAAGGGAAGCGTGAATGTAACGTGCGTGTGAACACGATGTGCAATTGGAGAGGACCCACACTGCATGAATGTTTTCTTGTGCTACAATGCACGTATTTGAAGGAAATATTTGTAACTGTTTGGCTCTACCTTTTTGTCCCAAAGTCCACGGGACGATGTGTGTCGTGGGATTGCGGTCCTTGGTGGATTTGATACCTCCCCTCCACCGGGTGGCGTTCAATAGCAATCGCTGAACGTGCAAGCGTCTAACGACAGTTTGAACCTGAATCCTGGCCATGGGAAGTGGAAGCCTGTGTCCACTAGACTACCATGCATGTGCTATCATCAACGATCTCATTAGATAGCATCTAAGCAACCAAATAGAACGATGCTTTTAACAAATCTACACAACGCACAGGATCGTCAAGATTGTGGGCATCGGTGTCCCCATCCCCTCGTCACTTTTCAATTTGCCAGAATTGCAGGTACTGCAAGATCGTTGAACACAAGTTGGTTTGACCTACCGAAGACGTCTGTCGCAAAGGGAACAATATGGGTGGCTCCGAAAAACGTGCACAACGTGTGGTCCCGATGCCAATTATACGCCCCTCGGGGACGCCACCGACGAGCACCGCACTGCGGCGGCCGCATGCTCGTTTGTAACTAATGAGTGGTCCCATCTCAGGCTAGGCCCTCCACTCCCTTTTGCTTGGTCTATACGGAAACGTGCACTCCACCCAGTTTGGCTTGAGGTTCCTTTTCTCAATTTCGATTGAAATTGGATTTTGACGAATCGCTGGAGTCGAGCAACAATTAAGGGAAACCCTCGGCAAATGACCCTCTGTCCCCAAACCAATGACATTGGCACGTGTGGCACCGCGGGTGTGTTCGTCGGACATGCACGAGGACCCCCACAACGCACAACAGGAGGCACCCTCCCTCCCGCAGGCACCACCGGGGGGGGGGGGGGGAGGGGGGGGGTCCAGGGGAGGGGGGGAGGGGGTCTAGGGGGGAGCCCCCCCCCCCCCTGCCGGAACATACCCAATCCACAGGGAACAGAAAAATTATTGGAGAATGAACAACTCAGCACATGGAAATATCATGTTGTCGGCCGTAAACAAAGAAAATCCATCATTGTCAATTCAGGGCTCCCACATCTCACCAATACACAACAACTACTACAAAGCGGGACATTCACCATCTCATGCCAAATGACAGTGATCTTTCTTGTCAGTGAGAATTAGACTCACCTGAACTGGAGCCCCCATCAGCAGTGGAACTGGAACTGGAACCTAATGATGATGGCGAACCTGAGTCACTGCCTGAATGGGAGACATAAGACAAATTATCAGGCAGCGCCTCATCATCCACTGACTCCGGACCAGAGGGTACCTCGGCTTTTTGTCTTTTATGACCGGTGATCCTATCTTTAAACCTATAATAGAGCAGCGCGTCAATTACATCTTCGCGTTTTGCGTGTGGCAACGGTGGGACCGGGGAGCTGAAATACACTAACAACGAGCGTTGGGGCATGGCAGTCTGGAAAACAAGGTATATGGAGCACACGTGGAGCAATATGTACACAGTGTATGGCATGCGGCGAAGGCGCCGAAAATTTTTCCCCATGACTAAAAAATGTTCCCAAAACCCAGGCTTTCGGGTGCACTTGAGCTGAGGGGGGAGGGGGGGAGGGGGTCCAGGGGAGGGGGGGAGGGGGTCCAGGGGGGAGCCCCCCCCCCCTGCCTGAATGAAAATGAAAGCAAGTCCCTCCCCCCCCCCCCCCCCCGCGGCCCCATCTCCCGCTCCTATTGCGTTGCAGCCTCTCCCTGCTGCTGCACATATGGCATCACATCCTATTGAGGGCTGGGAAAAGGCAACCCGCAGAGGAAGGCGACCTGGAGCGACCCCCAGCTGGTGTTGCAAGCAGGAGGCCCCGCTCAAGCAAGTCCCTGGGGGGGGGCAGCCCAGATGGGCTGTTTGCGCAACAGGAGCGGGAGCCCATCAGGGGCAGACCAGCTGTGAGGGGGAAAAGGGCATATGGTGGACGGCCGGGACAACGAGTGGAGGAACAGGGCACCTCACGCACACAGAAACACAGCGAGGCAGACTATGGACGGCCTGTGAACAGAGGTGCGTGGACAGCAAAAACAGTCAAACGACCACGGCAACAACCAGCACATCCTCAATACACCAATTATTGGGCGCCGCTGACGCGCAAACGGCACACCATGCCACATCCAGCACAGCCCCAACACACCAACTACTGGGCCCCGCGAACGCGGAAACGCCACCATCAAGAGCACCGGCCGCAGCGGCCGACAGAACGCAGCAACCCGACGCAACATGCGAAGGGAAGAACGGTTGACTGTCCAGGGCCCCGTAAAGGAACATCAACGCGACGGAATGTCACACAGGGGGGGGGGGGGTCCGTTATCAACGAAGGTTTATTTTGTACTCAGGACAGCCCTTAGGGACCGGCCCCCAAACGCAGCAATGAGCCAACCAACTGCCAGCGGTAATGACCAACCGGCGGCGGTTGACGGCGGTTGGCCACCAACTGTTGGCAGTGACCGGCTAATGTCTGTTAAACGATTTGCCGACCGCTGTGGTTTGGCCCATTGGTGGACCGCCGCTTCGTTGCTGCGTTTCTGCCACGTGCAAATCCACGCGAGGCCCTTTCGATTTGGCGCCCCTGACCCCAGGGACAAAGGGTCAGGCGACTGCCTCCTCTGCAGCAATGACATGAACCTGACGGACGCGCTGCTGGCAGGGCACCACAAGCAGGTCCAACGGGTCCACTTCACCAGCTACAAGCCCGAGGAACTGCTGGACATCACCATGGCGAGGCTCGGGGACGGCTACGAGGCCCTCATCCAGAAGAAGGCCCTGGAGTTCTTGGCCAAGAAAGTCGCGGCCCAGTCCGGTGTGCCTCGCGTCACGCCTTTTTTTGGGACTGGCGATGGCCACGACATGGGCCACTCCATCAGAAGCACGTGCACAGTCGCTCAATCACCGAGTTGCTCAGCTATTCACTCACCGGCCCATTCTGGCCCCTCATATCCCCCCCCGCCGCCTCTATTGGCTGCTGGCTGTGTTTTTCGACTCTCTCCGATTTTAGGGTGCAGGGCTGTGGGTCATCAGGAGGGCGGCATCAGATGGACCGGCATGGACGGAGACAAGTGTGTACGGTGGGTCGGGGACAGCAACGGGGCAACGGCTATTTAAAAGAAGCCACGTAGAGCAAGTGACACGTGATGTGGGTGGTGCATACACCGTGACGTCCCGTGACGTGCCGTGACGGAAAAGGCGGAAAATTGATTGGTGGATTTTTTTCATGGTGAGGTGTGTGTGTTGCAGACCTGCAACAAAAGCGGAGCATGCACCTGGTTGTTTATGCAAGAAATGTGCACCCCACTTGCTTTCGCTGAACGATGTCAATGCGACACATAGGGAGGGCTGTGTTTGCCTAGCCTGTGGCCCCCAAGAACGAACAGGAAAGCATGGGGCTGGATGTGCATGTCCAGCATGTTTGAAGCATGGAGGTGGGTGTTCCTGTCCCACTTGCAGCCCTGTGTCACGTCCTGGCAAAAGATGTCGATGCCAGCCGTGGAAAAGCCTCCCGCCAAGCGGTGCAGGCGTCCCTACCACTCTCAGGCTTGCACTTTGCACCCATTTGGATGGAACCATCAGACTTTCTGTAGGAAGTGGAGGCATAAGAGTGTGTCTCATGGCCCATGTAATTTTGGTTCCTTTCACCTTTAGTGCACAACTACACCCAACTACACGTCTACACACTCCACCCAAATCCTTCACTAGGAAATTAGTTCCGGGGCAACAGTTGTTCATTACCATGTCCTACCGTGACGTACCGTGATGTACTGTGACTTGAACAACCCCCGATGCATCTCGTAGTTGGGCTGATGCATTGTGTGGTATGCACGTTTGTGTGTGTACTGTCAAATGTTGTGCATCAAGGTGTGTGAAGCAACGGACTGACAGTAAATTGGTGTATGGATTCTTGAAGCATTGGAGGGGTTTGATGGTCCTGGCGAAGTGTCTCTGCTTGTTTAGTGCCTTGGGAGCAATGGGAAGGGGGGCCCACGTCCACTCCGTCATACGTGCTGCAGGGCAGAGGGTTGCCTATCGCGTCGGCATGTGCTGCACTGCGTAGAGGGGGGGGGGGGTTGGCAAGCTGTTGGGCACGGGGGGGGCGGGGAACTGTTGGCACCCATGGGGGTTGGAGATAGACTGTTGGCGTACGCCTGGGTGGGGGTGGGGGGGGGGGGATGAGGGGGGGCTGAATGGGCGGCTTGAGGCTGGCATTCGGCATTTCCAAGCAATCCAAAGGAGCGCGATGAAGTAGACGGTACATCGCCAGCGTTGCGCCCTCCGGACAGATTGGGCAAACAGCATGTGCGACCCCGTGCGGTGGTGCCACGCTCTCATTCGTCGACAGGGCGGTGCTGGGCCTGAATTCGGGCCCTGCAGTTGCACAGACCGCCCTCATCACGATGACCGACACCGGGCATCAGCATGTTCGGTTGCAGTGGGGCACGTTCCCACGGGCAAAGGGACGGCCGCACGCCGCGGTGTGGGCGGGATGCGTGGGAACTGTCGCGGTGCGGGGGTGGGGGGGGGCTGTGCGTGCTCCGAGGGAGAGCGAATGCGTTTGTGTGGGAATTCCGTGCGGCCAGTGGCGGGCCTCTGCCTGGGGCGAGGGGTCAGTGCCCCATGACGTGCTCTTGGGCAGCATTGCGTGACGCCTCGACATTTGATGGTGCCCCCCCCCCGCCTTGCAATCACAAGGGCCTGTCCAAACAGCCAGGCTGGGGTGACCAAAAACGTTGAAAAAGCAGGGCGCGCGCGCGTCCGAAAACAGTTTTGTCCGCTTTATTGTTGCTCAAAAGCATGAGTGGTACCGCAGTTGTGCACATGAAGAGGAATGCTTTGTATGGTCGTGTTTCGAGGGGGAGGGTTGGCTTACGTCTGCCGCGTGTGCTCCGTTTGTGTCGCGCAAATACCCGCTTGTCCAAAACAGGGCACCCCCCGCGTCCCCGCACTCTTACCCCCTGCGACAGACCCTGGCCGGCGTTGGCGCAATAGGAGGGGCATGGGACTGCAGCGGGGACAACGGCGTGTGCGTCGACCGTGTGGACGGAACGACGCGCGCGCCATTCCATCACATGTTCGTGTGTCGCATGTTCGCAGGGGATGCCAGGAACATGCTGGAGTACTGCCGCCGCCTACTCACGGGTCTCGCGGCCCCGGACATCCCCTACCACGAGGCGCATGACGCCGGCCCGCCCGCCCCGGAGGCCCATGCGACCGGGCGCAAACGGTCGCGCACCGAGACCCCGGACCCCGCCTTCGCGGCCCCGGGCAAGCGCCAGAAGCGCGGCGACTCGGCCCCCGGGTTTGCGCTGGCCGTGACCCCGAACAACAAGTCCCCGTCCACCGCGGCGGCGTCCCCGGTCCCCTCGCTGATGCCGGACACGCCTCCGGGCGGCCAGCCGTGCGGTGAGCAGGAGGTTCGTTGCGGGGCCCCGCGGCCCGGCCCCCTTTGCCCGGGCCGACACGTTTCGGGGTGGGGGTTGCCACAAAGGCTCGGGAAGTGTGCCGGTGGGCGTTCCCGGGTGTGCGCACTGGTGCGGGTGTTTGAATTGTTTGCCAAGCCACTGGAGGACGGTATTGTCAATCAATGAGAGCGGGGCGGGTGTCCCTCTGCTCACGAGCCCTGCGTCTGTCCTTTGGCGCCCCCCCCCTCCGGCCCCCCAAGCGGGCGCCGCCAGTGCTTCACATTCAGTCCCTCCTGTGCTTGGGTGAGTTTACTTCATTTTGCCTGAGTTTGCTGGATTTTAAGGGAGTTCACTTCATTTTTACTTCAGTCTTTTTCAGTTTCTTCAAGCCCATTGACTTGAGTGATCTTGATTTTGCTTCCATTTAGCTCGAGTTTGCTTTAAGTTTATTTGATCTCGGTTTGAGTTTGTTTGAGTTTTGCTTGAGTTTACGTGAGTTTGTTTCATTTGTACTTGGGTTCAGTAGAGTTTACGTGATTTCACTGGAGTTTACTTCATTTCTGCTTGAGTTTGGTCGATTTTACGTCCTTGTTCCTCGAGGCCACTCCAGTTCAGTTGAGTTGATTCGAATTTGCTTCGTTTCTGGTTGAGTTGATTTGAGTTCGCTTCGTTGCTATTGAGTTTACCCCGATTCTGTCCTCCCATCTTCTTCATGTTTACTTCACTTCTTTTTTCCTGGGGCGCACTGCAGATTGCTTGAGTGCTTGATTGCTTGACCTTACTTCAGTTTACTTGAGTTTGCTTTATATTGCCTCAATGTTGAGTTGAGTTTCCTTGAGTTTGATTCACTTGAGTTCACATCAGTTTACTTCTTCGCTGACCGCAACAGACCACCCCGGGGCTCTCTTCTTTTGTGCAGAGTCTCAGTTCTGTGACCCGATCGTTGTCCTTGGGATCCACTGGATCCGCTGCTATCGGCATATCAGAGGCAGCTAAGGTCGCCAGCCAGCGACAGAGCTCACAAAACCTGCAGCATCTCCCGGAAAAGCAGAAGTGGATGTTGATCGCGGCCGTGCAGATGACCAACGCGAACGCCAAAACTGCGACTATTGCGAGGTGTTGTGATGGGATGCATGGGCCCCTTTCTCCCCCAAAACCCTCTCCCTCCAACCCCCACTCCCTCCCTCCCTCCAACTCCCTCCCTCTCTCCAACTCCCTCACTCCCTTCAACCCCCATTCCCTCTCTCCCTCCAACTCCCTCCCTCTCTCCAACTCCCTCACTCCCTTCAACCCCCACTCCCTCTCTCCCTCCAACTCCCTCCCTCTCTCCAACTCCCTCACTCCCTTCAACCCCCACTCCCTCTCTCCCTCCAACTCCCGGCCTCTCTCCAACTCCCTCACTCCCTTCAACCCCCATTCCCTCTCTCCCTCCAACTCCCGGCCTCTCTCTAACTCCCTGACTCCCTTCAACCCCCATTCCCTCTCTCCCTCCAACTCCCTCCCTCTCTCTCACTTCCTCACTCCCTCCAACCCCCACTCCCTCCCTCCCTCCAACTCCCTCCCTCTCTCTCACTCCCTCCCTCCCTTCAACCCCCACTCCCTCTCTCCCTCCAACTCCCTCCCTCTCTCTCACTCCCTCACTCCCTTCAACCCCCATTCCCTCTCTCCCTCCAACTCCCTCCCTCTCTCTCACTCCCTCACTCCCTTCAACCCCCACTACCTCCCTCCCTCCAACTCCCTCCCTCTCTCTCACTCCCTCACTCCCTTCAACCCCCACTCCCTCTCTCCCTCCAACTCCCTCCCTCTCTCTCACTCCCTCACTCCCTTCAACCCCCACTACCTCCCTCTCTCCAACTCCCTCCCTCTCTCTAACTCCCTCACTCCCTTCAACCCCCACTCCCTCTCTCCCTCCAACTCCCGGCCTCTCTCTAACTCCCTCACTCCCTTCAACCCCCACTACCTCCCTCCCTCCAACTCCCTCCCTCTCTCTAACTCCCTCACTCCCTTCAACCCCCACTCCCTCTCTCCCTCCAACTCCCTCCCTCTTTCTCACTCCCTCACTCCCTTCAACCCCCACTCCCTCCCTCCCTCCAACTCCCTCCCTCTCTCTCACTCCCTCACTCCCTTCAACCCCCATTCCCTCTCTCCCTCCAACTCCCTCCCTCTCTCTCACTCCCTCACTCCCTTCAACCCCCACTCCCTCCCTCCCTCCAACTCCCTCCCTCTCTCTCAATCCCTCACTCCCTTCAACCCCCATTCCCTCTCTCCCTCCAACTCCCTCCCTCTCTCTCACTCCCTCACTCCCTTCAACCCCCACTCCCTCTCTCCCTCCAACTCCCTCCCTCTCTCTCACTCCCTCACTCCCTTCAACCCCCACTCCCTCTCTCCCTCCAACTCCCTCCCTCTCTCTCACTCCCTCACTCCCTTCAACCCCCACTCCCTCTCTCCCTCCAACTCCCTCCCTCTCTCTAACTCCCTCACTCCCTTCAACCCCCACTACCTCCCTCCCTCCAACTCCCTCCCTCTCTCTAACTCCCTCACTCCCTTCAACCCCCAATACCTCCCTCCCTCCAACTCCCTCCCTCTCTCTCACTCCCTCACTCCCTTCAACCCCCACTACCTCCCTCCCTCCAACTCCCTCCCTCTCTCTAACTCCCTCACTCCCTCCAACCCCCACTACCTCCCTCCCTCCAACTCCCTCCCTCTCTCTAACTCCCTCCCTCCCTTCAACCCCCACTACCTCCCTCCCTCCAACTGCCTCCCTCTCTCCAACTCCCTCACTCCCTTCAACCCCCACTCCCTCCCTCCCTCCAACTCCCTCCCTCTCTCTAACTCCCTCCCTCCCTTCAACCCCCACTACCTCCCTCCCTCCAACTGCCTCCCTCTCTCTCACTCCCTCACTCCCTCCAACCCCCACTCCCTCCCTCCCTCCAACTCCCTCCCTCTCTCTCACTCCCTCCCTCCCTTCAACCCCCACTCCCTCCCTCCCTCCAACTCCCGGCCTCTCTCTAACTCCCTCACTCCCTTCAACCCCCACTCCCTCCCTCCCTCCAACTCCCTCCCTCTCTCTCACTCCCTCACTCCCTTCAACCCCCACTCCCTCTCTCCCTCCAACTCCCTCCCTCTCTCTAACTCCCTCACTCCCTTCAACCCCCACTCCCTCCCTCCCTCCAACTCCCGGCCTCTCTCTAACTCCCTCACTCCCTCCAACCCCCACTACCTCCCTCCCTCCAACTCCCTCCCTCTCTCTCACTCCCTCACTCCCTCCAACCCCCACTACCTCCCTCCCTCCAACTCCCTCCCTCTCTCTCACTCCCTCACTCCCTTCAACTCCCTCCCTCTCTCCAACACCCTCACTCCCTCCAACCCGCTTCAGTTGATCCCTCTCTCCAACCTCCGCTCCCCTCCCCCCTCCCTCCCTCCCCTTCCCTCTCCCATGGGCGCTTAGAGACAAGAAGCAGTGACCCCAGCGGCGGGGTGAGTGCACCCGCAGCGGGTGCAGAGGCCCCCACCAAAATGAACGGGGGCCCCACACAACACGAGGCGGCGTGTCCGCAACTTTCAGTGCCTTCTTCCGTTGTGGTCGTCCTTGGGTCTACCCTGTTGTGGAGCATCCATGGGAGCAGATTGGTGAGGCAGACGCCACCAGGAGCAGCATGATCCAGCGGGGACTTTATCGAGCACCACCTTGAGGGTGCATGGGCAAGGGGAGGGGTCAGTGTATGCAGGGTCTTTTGGCTGGCGCCAGGAAAGGGGAGTTGAGGATGAGTTCCTGGGGTGAAGTAGCAGGGTGAGGTATGGCTGAAAAAAACATGGCGTCGGGTGAGTATTTTTGTCTGCTGCCCCCCCCCCCCCCCAACAGAGCCAACCACCAAGGCCTTGTGCCAACCCCCCCCCCTTTCCCCCGGTGCTAACGTGGGTTTCGGTGCAAGTGTCAGGGCAAGTGCCAGTGCAGGTGCCAGTGCAGGTGCTAGTGCAAGGGGCAGTGCACAGACAGCTGCAGGTGCCGGTGCACGCAGCAGTGCAAGAGACCGCGAATATGCCAGCCTAGGTGGTCAGGTGCAGTTGCTGAGTGCGATAGTGAAAGTACTGCTGCCTGTGCCAGTGCCAGTGCAAGAGCTGCAGCAAGCGCCATTGCAAGTGCCATGGCT
>OZ038385.1:46221288-46368126 GCA_964036045.1 Eutreptiella sp. 'Long Island Sound 2002'
TACCTTAGTGGTGTTGTCCTCTAAGTTCATGTGTGTGTGACCGTCTCCATCCCGTAGGACCTGTGTGTGTGTGTGTGTGTGTGTGTGTGTGTGTGTGTGTGTGTGTGTGTGTGTGTGTGTGTGTGTGTGTGTGAGTGTGTGTTTGTGTGTGCAGCCCTCTGGTAATGGTTGGAGGTGATGTGATTTGATAGTGAACCCAGACCTCATCCGGTTTCCTAGATGTTTTCTGGGGTGGGGGGCACGAAGGACAGCTTGCAAGGGGCAGGGCGGGGACAAGGTAACAGGTGGGTGAACACACACACACACACACACACACACACACACACACACACACACGCACGCACACACGCACACACACACACACACACACACACACACACACACACACACACACACACACACACACACACACACACACAGCCTGCCAGCAAGGCATTAGAACACTGAAACCATGGTTTCCCCGAAAACCGTAGGAGTGTAGGTTGGTTGAACCTCGCAGTTTGTGCAAGATTTGAAAGTCTTTAGGTGGCGCGTACACACACCCATGCACACACCCACACCCACACACGCACACCCACACGCACACCCACACCCACACCCACACACCCACAACCATCCACCCAACCAGCCACCCACCCACCTACACAGAAAGATAGCACCTTGCTGAGATGTTTGTGTTACTGCTAAATCTCCACCATTTGTTCGCTTCTATGCCTGCCCACTTGCCCTTCCACACTGCCATGCCATGGCCTTCTGCCCTGCCTTGAATTCCAGCACCCCACGAGCAGCACATAGCAACCCCCCATTTCTGCTCGGCGGTGCATGTGCGAGAGCGCAGGTGGAGCCCAGGGGGTGGGGGCATTCTGAATGCCTCAGCCCAAACCAATATACCAACTTCTATCCTGTGTGGTTGTGTTTTTTTTTTAGATTGGATTGTAGAGTTCACAGTGCAGTGTTTCTTGCCTTCGGTCAGAAGCACACGCGAAATGTGGGTGTATGGTGGGAAATTCTCTGCCACCCTTTGTTCTTAGAGATTATTATTGCAAGCTCGACGTTGCAAGGGCACACCGCCTCTGCATTGACTCCCAAAAAGGAGAGCTCACGTGCGATTAGATGAGATGTTATTTGATTCTGTGCCTTGCAGCCCATGTTTTATTTTTTTTGGTGGCCAATAGATGTTTCCGATTCACTCGTAGCGAATCACCATGGCCTCCGTTCCTGTGGGATTTTGTTGTTGCCCCTTATGATCATCTGCAATGAATATTCTATCTGAGCCACACTGCTGCGCGACAGAAACAGCCCTGTGATGAGCGTGTTTGGCTTTTTTTGATGGTAATTGTGACAAAGAGCAAAGGGTCGTTTGACACTGGGAGATTGTTCATGCGGTGTGCACACAGTGCGAAGTGTTATATATCAATATCTCGACCCCTGGTTTTGGTCTTTTCCACATGTAGCTGACCCTCCACCCCGCTTTTCCTGCCCGACCCCTTGTCCTTCCCCAGTGGGGGGGGGGGGGGGCGTCACTTGGTCAACACAAATTTTTTCTTACGGCTCACTTATTGTGTTGTTGTGTGCGTGACTGTGTTGTGAGGCACTGCCACTTGTATCCCCTGTACTCTTGGCAAGACATTTTGCTCACTTTCGCTGAATTGGAACTTGACAGCACAACCGTGTATGTAGTTTCCTCCGCTCCACAGGGGAACCTGTTTTGGCGTAGGTCGTTGGATATTCAGGTTCAGATTCCAGCATAGATTCTACCGATGATTACCCTTCCGGTGGTGGGTTCCCAGAAATCTGCTTGCACCTGCCAATCCTCCTACCAAAAGGGCCAAACCACCACCCAAGAGTGGTTCCCAAAGCCTTCCAGTGGAAAGTGGTGAGCTTGTGCAGGAGTTCAAGGTCAAGTAGAGCAGGACCAAGAAATCACCTCGAAGAGAGGTTGTTAGACCAAGCGCAGGCGAGGGCGTCGTATACCCCTTTTTGGGGGGTCATTCGCGTAGCATCCCCCAAGGCATGATATTTGATGTCCAACCCCTTGTAAAATCATTATTTTGCCCAATAAGACAATCCCCCAATGGATTTTTGATTCTGAGGCCTCTATCCCCTGAAACTGGATATCACTTTTTCGAGGGGTGGGTGTGGGGGTGGGGGGGGGGGGGGTCAAAAGTTTTCGCTCAGAAGGCTCCAAGCAGTGGGGAGGCACATTAATGTCACATCAAACCCCGGTCGAATGGTAACGCAGCCGGCTGCAGAGTTTTACGTCGCCGGCTCGAGTCCTGGTCGGTGGACGTCGTCGCCCGCGCCGCCGCCATTTTCGCCCGACGGGGGTTCAAACCGCCGACCAAAAAGTCTGTGGCTGGCTGCATTACCATTCGGCCACTGCTTGCCCTGAGATCATCGGTCCTCCCCACTGCTTGGAGCTGGGTCTGCCACTGACAAAAACGCAAACTGTGTGTTTCTGGCTAACTGACTGATTGGCTGACTGTCAGCCTCTCTTCGAGGTGCACTGCCGAAGGCAATAGAATTTTACACCGAGCCAGTCAAGTAGTAGTCTCAGTACATTGGAAGCTCTTTGAACACATCTTTTGTTGGATTCCTTTCATTTTGCAATGCAATTTCTGTGCTTGAAAATGTGCGTGTACAGTGGTAGTATGGTTCCCCAGGGGGGGGGGGGGGGCTTGGCAACCGTCCCCCAGGGGGTGGCGGGGGACCGTCTTCCCTGGGGTGGGGCAGGACAAGGGGGGGGGTTGTTATTTTTTGGAGGGCAAAATTAGTTTAATTCCATTGATGACATGCATTTCATTGGAATTTTTGTGAAAAGGGGGTATAAAGGGTGTTTGGTCGCAGTTGAGGGGTTTAGCCAAGGCAGTGTACACAGAGCTGCCTGGCAACCACATTACTGCTCTCCACTTCTTCACCCATGCTGCTCCTTTTGTAGGTAGGTGTATATTCGACTCTGATCATGGAGAATGACCAGATGACAAGTACATTGATTTCTCTCTGCCCTGAAGCTCCCTGAAACGGCGGGGTTGCGTAGATATTTCACTTTTCCTTGAGACGGTAACCCTTACACAGCTGTTCACTCCTCTTTGTTAGTTCCCCCAGATGGTAGGAATTACGCCGCCATTTCACTTGCCCCCAGATGGTAGGGGTTATGTCTTTCCTTTCTTGTGGAGTTCATGCAGACACACGCAGTGCACACATAGTGCAGCACCGTGGCCACTGAACAGTGACCCAACGGTGCAGAGGGAGCCAAAGCCAACGTGTATCACCCAAAAAAAATTATGGCGTCCAGGGGAGTGAGTGTACAGTGTCCTCACTGGCGCCGAGGCAGGGCGGGCATTGGCTTCAGGGCGTTCAACGATCTCCCGCCGACCCATATGTAGTGGCCAGTTGGCCCTGCTCGGTTTTGCTTCCCTGAAACTCAGTGCCCCATGTGCTCCCTAGAGGATGCATACTCTGCGCACACGACGGCCATCGACTTTGATCGAGTTCCAGTGCCCATCCCCGTCTGGCATCTTCCGCACATGAAATTGGGGGTGTTGCCTGCTGGGGCTCAACACACATCGTGACAGCGATGCCTGTGGCTGTCATGCAGAACAGCTGCACTTCCAGACACGGAGGGGGTTCGCCAGAAGTCTACAGATCGAGAGGTGAGCGATCGCTGATGGAATGCATTTTGCCTTCGCTGTTTTACTTGATTGGGTGGCACTGTATTGGTCCATGCGCCTGGGCAGCATCACACAGGGTCTGTTGCGCGACGCTGCTACAGTGCGGGGCACCGCTGTGGCTGTTCTTCACGTTTCCCTGTGCCTCTCTGTGACGGTATTCGTGGAGGCAGGTCAAATGCCGCCCTGCCCACAGGCCAGTGCTCCGAGGAGTCCCCCCCCTCCCCCCACGCCTCCCGGGAGTCACGGGCGTTCCCACTCCAAACGGTGCCGGAGCACATGCCCCCGTCGGTTGTCCGACCATCACCCCCCAAATCGGTAACCGCCTTTGGTGCCACCCCTTTTCGTTTGCACCACAACTCCAGGCCACAGGACCTCAGCCTCCAGAAGCTGTCCACAATGCACTGCCGACGTGGCACACTCTTCACTGCCGGTGCTGCAGCGCACCTTGGCCTGAGCTGGGCCATATTGTGTGATTCCCCTGATTTCCTTGTGCTTTCCCTGGACACGTGGAAACGTGTTCCTTAACACGTTTCTGTCGGGAGTGACCGTCCCGCCGGGAGAGCGCACATGTCGCTATGCAGGGCCTCAAGTACAGGCCGTTCGGGTTGTACAGCCCCGTGTCGCTTTCATATCGCTTTCGGATTGTGGCTGCCGAGGTGCTCTGGGGACAGGGAAAGTGCAGGGTAGAAGTGTTTGCGTCGTCACGTCCCGGATGGTACAGCCCCACCTGGCGCTTTTCTTGCAGCGCCCGGTCCAACTGCAGCGCAGGAATGCGTGTGATGATGCCGCGTGGGCAGGGCCGAGCAAATGCATTGGACAGGGCCATGGCAGTGGTTTCCATGAGATGGCGTCTACGGTCCAAATGAGGGGAAGATAGAGCCTGAGGGGCATGGGCTGATCCCTGACAGGGGCACCACAGAAGTCGTTGGGGGAAAAGAGTGCGCGCGTTTCATGAGCGAGGGATTGTGGCTTGGGCAGGTAGGGCAGGGCAAGTATTTGGATCAATGATTGGAAGGCCGCCAGGCTCGTTTCTCCTGTGGGTAAGCTTGGAACAAAGATGCCGGTATAAGTGGGGGATATGAGTGGGGGGTGTAAGTGAGGGGTGTAAGTGGGTGGTGTAAGCGAGGGTTACAAGTGGGTGCAAGTGAGGGGTGCAAGTGGGGGGTCTAAGTGAGGGGTCTAAGTGGGGGGGGGTATAAGTGAGGGCTGTAAGTGAGGGCTGTAAGTGAGGGTTGTAAGTGAGGGGTGTAAGTGAGGGGTGTGAGTGAGGGGTGTAGGTGAGGGGTGTAGGTGAGGGCTGTAGGTGAGGGCTGTAGGTCAGGGGTTTAAGCGAGGGTCATAAGTGACGGCTGTAAGTGAGGGGTTTAAGTGGTGGTCTAAGTGGGGGGTCTAAGTGAGCGTTGTACGTGAGCGCAAGTGCGGGGTGTCGGTGAGAGGTGTAAGTGAGTGCCCGACAAGGTTGCCGGGGATAGCGCCGGGGGGGGGGGGGTTGGCAGGGCTCAGCACCGGCACATGGGGAGGGGGGTCCGGAAGCCCAAATGGGGCCATTGTGGCATGAAGAAAGGGCTTGAAAGGGTCAAAGGGGGCTGAAAATGGAGCACAAACACTTGTCAAGGCACCACAAAAACGCGTTTTTGATTGCAAATTTTGGCTGATTTGGATTGGTCAACTTGGCGGCCACTATGAACAAAATTTCCAAGATTTCCACGCTCATTAGACCTTGCTGCAACCGCCCAGCCCCCCCACCCACGCACCAAGGATCTTGAGTGCATTTCGCTGCAGTTACCTGAGTGCTTGTTCGCAGAATCACACTCTCGCATTTGTCATGCTACGTACAAACAACCACGAATGCAACGAAGAAATGCCCGTGCCGGTGTTTTGAAGAGGTGTGGTTTGGCACACAATTATTTATCTGATGATCTCAAAAATTTTTCTTTCTCTACCAATAATGGTTCAATAAAATAATTCCAATTTGAAAAGGCAATGCCCCCACCATGTCCATGGGAAAAGGTGGGAGGAATCGTGGAACACGGGATCATGGAGCACAATGCTAGAAGTGTGATGAGGCATAGCCCCCATTTCTAAAGTGGACCAAAGGCCTGCCTTACCCTGCTTGCAAAGTGGCGCAAGCCGGGAAGGAGGGAAAAAACCATTCTTTTCACCCAGACTTGGGCGGCTACCTACCTTCTCCTGATACTAGGCACTAGGTTGATGAGGCTCAGGCACGGCCTTCTCCATCTCTGAAGTCTTCGGGACAGCCCGCAGGTGCCTAAACATCACTAGTCCGATACCGGTCAAAGGGTAGGCGCAAAAATTCTTCGGCATCAACATGATCGGAAGCTCCACAAACTAAGATGGAGTTTGTGAATAGACGAGATCTGTTACTATAGCCATCGAAGGCTATGACGTTTTTTCAAGAGGTTGGGCGAGCCGGATGTAAAAGTGATGCCTTGAACTTTTTCTTGGTGTGCTAGGATACTGGATCCCAGGTTTTGGAAGAGCGCTTCAAAATATTGGTGTGATTTGGCACTTGGGTTGGATTCCAGCGGTTGGATGGAGGTGAAGGTACCAAAAAGTGAAGTTGCTTTGTTGATGTCTCTAAAACTTATGGAGCGTGGAGCACAAATGACCACCGATTTGGCGTCGGTTGGTGTGTAGGAGGGTTTAGCCCGGTAGCTTAGTGGAGCGTCGGACAAAACTGCATATGTGTTATCGTGATTGAAAAAAGTGAGGCCGGCTTTCTTGCATTGTTCGTTCATCCATTTGAGTTTTGAAACTCGTGTTTCGGTGTTGCTTGGAATGGAGTGGACATCCAGATGCACCAATACCGAGTATTTGGTGCGTAGAATTGCGAATTGCAGGATCGAGTGCATTTTTTCAAGAGAGGCCACTCGATTTAGAAGCTCCGTGGGTTCGAGCTTGACTCCGTTTTTCGCGGAGCTTTTTGAGGCGGAGATCATGAAAGTATTTTCATGGGCGGAGAGGTTGTAGGGGAAAGCCATAATGAGTGGATTCCTGTCTAGTGGGTAATGGGATTGAACGGTTTTGGCAATTTGGGAGGAGAGGGCTGAGTTGGTTTCGATGTCGAAACGAGCATGAGTGCTTCCAATGGGCGAGCCCCTTTTTTTTATCTCACCGCGGTAGTGTGCGCAATTGGCGGAGGTGATGGATGAGGCATCTTGGAGGTCGGGTTTGATTAATTTGTTGAAAAATTGGAAAGCATCTTCCTCGGTGAGGACTTCGAGGTCTCGCGAAATGTCAATTCTGACATAATCGGTGATTGGTGGTGTGTGACGGGCTTCTTGTTGCGGAGAGATAAAAGCCTCGGCTTGTGCTAGGTCATGGCCCGGCGAAATAGGAGAGAATTTGGGCGGTGTGTATTGGAACTCGGAAAGGTTGTCCAAAGTAATCATAATATATCCCTCCGGGTGTGGGGCGGAGCAAGTGTCAAAAAGTTTTTGATCATTCTTGAGGACCATATTCAACGGAACAAAATTTTGGGAGATTTTTTGGTCGACCATGAACCTCCTTGCTTTGGCGTAGGCTTGAGAGTAATCCCAAATCCCGGTCGTGGCTTCACAAACTCTCGGGTCTGACACCAAAAGAATTAGCGTACCCCTTACATGTATTTTAGCACGCGCAAGCGACGCTAAAGCATTGAGCAACATGGACACGTGTGCGGATGTGTTGTGCGAGGCGTCCTTGTTGAAGTCGTAATTTGTGGTGGGAGTGAAGATGAAAGTTCTTGTTTGGGACTCGTAGAGGTTGGCCATGATGTTAAGGGTCGTGATATTTTGGGGAGTGACCAATTTTGCATTTTTGATGGCTCGTGCATGGTCTTCCGTTGGGTACGGGGCGGAATACTCGTACTTCTCGTTGAAATAGTGTTGGTAGTTGGTGCCCCCAAAATGTATTTCATGAGGTTGTTTGTGAAATTGGGCGATGATATCCTCGGTTGGTAACATGGTAATGTAGTCGGAGTATACACGGTTGTCTTGAGATTGGAATTGATAGACTTCCGGAACTTTTTCATCTTGAAGGTCTTGGTGAAGTTGGGATGGAGAGTTGCCGTTGGGGTCGTTCACAAAAACGTTGGTGGTTTGGTGGGTTTCCAAGTCTTCCATAGGGATGAAAGTGAAACTCTTGTTGCGCTTTTCTGAAAGTTTGGCATAATCCACCGTTGGCTTTTCATTGTAATGAAGTTGGGTGTTGATGACGATGTCGTCGTTGACAGCCTCTTTCGTTTCACGGTTTGGTTGCGGGGTGGTTTTTTGAATCCATTTTGTCTTGTGGCGCTTGGATTTGCCGTTTGGGCTTGAACTCGCATTCTGGCTTGGAATTGCGTCTGGGGTGTTTTTCTCGGCGTTTGTTTTCTGATTTGATTTGGGAGTTTGGGGTTGTTGATCATTCTCCTTTCCTTTTTCATCTGTTCTGCTTTCCCGAAGAGCCGCGTTGCGTCTGTGATCCCTCAGCTGTTGGTCGCTTTTCTCGAATTGCGTCACGCGATTTGCGACGGACTTGCTCGGATCTGCGGCTTTTGGCACGGTGCGATCTTTGCCCATGATGGATTTTTTGGACAGCTGTTGATGAAATTGTGATCAGCGTGTGCGCCAAGAAATTGCGGATCGAGTGATACCTAATATGTTCAGGAAATTCAGGAAAAGATTTTATTGTAGTCTGTCAACCTGAAATTAGGAATTTCCCACGGAGGACCCATGAAACAGAACATCATTGATTCAATTGTGAAAGACCATCCCACTTCTAAATGGGAAGCCACACTCTTGGCCGCCAAAGAATTTGGCTCCGAGAAACAACTGCGCTCCATCAATGAGCGATTGATCGTGGCCAAGCCCCAATGACTCCCCACCCACCCACACTCTTTCTTTCATCCAGTTCTCAATGTCTTCACTATGTCACTACTCAGAGATGCGGATTCCCTCCGTCCTCACTCCTCTCAATACCAACGGTATGAACTGTTTATCATGCTGCTATTTCTCGAAGCGATTACATCTAACCACTCGCGATGCATCACCTCGCAAGGTATTGTGCCACGCATCGAAAACAAAGCGAACACACTGGAACGTACACTCTCCCCACAATGCTTCCCGCATGCCGTGTGGATTTCGTTCACTCATCTTCGGTGTGTCAAGATTTTGATTCATCCAAGCCACGATCGGGTACTCGTTTGCACGCCTAGTGTCACTCTGCCCTATAAGTCGCCAGCAAGTGGCCTGACTGATCGGGTGAAGAGTTTATCTTTTTGCAAGTGCTTCCTTCTTGATTCATTCGGGCCACGACTGCCGAAACGGCCTCACGTTAGCCTCGAGGACTCGTCAAGATCAAGGAATGACTCGGAAGTGGTCAGTTTTAGACACGTGGTCCCATCTCTCTCATCATCATGACGCCGTCAATTGATATCCCCCTCCCACCGGGAGTCCCCCAACCACCAAGTTACGATACCAATATTCACAAAGCACCTAAACCTACCACACCAACAGACAACTTAATCCACTCTAAAACACGTTTAACACTCACTACTCATAACACTGCCAAAAACATTGACAACCTAGACGCCATTATACTACGACACCAACAACAAGGAACCGACATACTTTGTTTACAGGAAATACCTACCGCCCCCTCCTTACATTCACTTCTAAACCTACACACTTTCACAAGCACATCTTCTGACAAATCCAACGGCACAGCGATTATCATACACTCTTCCCTATCTCCTTTCGTCACGCAAATCAAACACGACAAGGTCAATGGATGCCTTGTTGCCATCGACCTTACTATACCAGGCTACCACACACTCCGTATCATTAACGTGTACAAATCACATCACGCTCATCTCCGACACAGGCTAGAGAAAACCATCTCCGCCCTCCAACAAGACCAGCCGTGCCACATCATGCTCGGCGACTTCAACACATATCTCCAACCTTCTCTAGACACGGCTAATATCAAACACAATAAATACTGGCCTTGGCTCCACGACCAAGTGCACCCCACCAATCCCACCACCACACCAACCCTCATTGACCTGTATCGTAAGGACCACCCAGAGACAAAACAGTGGACGCGCCCTGCAAACAAAAGGCCCCCGTCTCACACACGCATCGACTTGATTCTCTCCTCTCCTTCTTCCAACACCATTTTCAAACCTTTCAACACCTTCATTGATATTCACAACGACATCTCCGACCACCAACCCGTATCCACTTCCATAGCCATCCCCACCAACCCGATTAACATATACAACATCCCACACAATTCCATTCACTACCGCCCCCTAAGCAAAGAAGAAAAGTCACACTTTACGTCCCTCAGTAAACCTCTTAACGACTGGCTCTGCAAACACCACGACACTCTCTTCCAACAGCCCATTGAACAACTTATTCCTCTGACTGACTTCCTTTTCACCCAACTAGTCACCACCTACAAAAAAGTCACTCATCAAGCACACGAACACAAACCAACCAGCGTGGAGAAACAGTTCCTCGACGCTGTAAATAACTTACCTTCTACTGCCTCCAGTGCACACAAAACGAAAAAACTTCAAACACTACTCAATGACTGGACCTCAAAGAAACAAGCACAAGCGCACAAGAAACTCCACCACTCCCTCATTTCTCACAAACGCATAAAAAAGACAATCAACGACATTCTCAACCCCAGAAACACCACCCCCATCTCTCTCTATGACCAAACTGGTCAGCTCACCTCCGACCCTTACGAAATGTGCAAATCTATGGGACACGCCCTCTCTTCCCTTGGAGGCCCCCCAGATTTCGACACAGACCCAGCCTTCATCGACTCGCTCATGACTAACTCCCCAAAAATACGCAACGACGCTCCACAACCGCAGTTTCCCAGAGACTTCTTCAACCTTCTTTTGTCGAACGCTAAACCACACACCGCACCTGGTTTCGATGACACCTCTCTCTACCTTTTCTCCATCTGCCCCCCCGATATCCGAACCTACATTTACAGCCTGTGTTCCCTCCTCATCGCCGACCACATTCCTTTTCACTGGCTTAAAGCAAAAATTTTTCTACTTTACACAAAAGGCGACCCCCATAATCCTACAAATTACAGACCAATAGCACTCCTTAACACACTTTACAAAATCATAGCTTCATACGGAGCTCACACCCTCACTTACTACGCCACAACGTACCACCTCACCAACAACACACAATACGGCGGACTTCCTAACCACAGAACCACAGACCACATATACACTATGATTGCCAACCTATCACTGCACCCAGACATGTACCACTTGTATCTTGACTTAAATAAAGCATTTAACTCCGTTCCTCACCGTGCCTTATGGCAAATACTCTCCAACTACAACATACCTCACTCCATCATCAACCTCATCCAAAACCTGTACGCCTGCCCCCACGACTTCCCCGTCGTCAACGGCTTCGCCCTCTTTGCAGCCCACTGCATAAGGGGACTTAGACAAGGATGCCCCATGTCCCCCATACTTTTTAACCTCTTTGTCGACCCCATCATTAACCACATACAATCTCTCCTACCTAAACACGAATTCAACGACCTTTTCTCCTTCATCGACGACATCGCCCTCCAAACAACCTCCCATGCCACTCTACACAAAGTGCTACACTTCCTCTTTCTCCAAGGGCCTCGATACGGCCTTTCTTTTAACACTACAAAGTCCGAACTCCACGCCCTCAACAACGCCACCCACATCACCATTCGTATTAGTCCTACCCAACATTTCAGTACTTTTACCGATGACGGCGACCCCAGGGTTTTTTATAAATACCTGGGCACCTACTTTTTCAACAAACAACAAAACCCCAGCATGCTCCAACTTCTACTCAACACCATTCACGCCTTTTTCGCCAACATATCCACCCTCCCTCTCACACACAACGAAATCATAAAACTATCCAACGTACAACTGATACCTACCCTCACCTACCGCTTAATCTACAACTCACTCCCGCAACAGGACCTCGACAAACTGGACACCACAATTTGGAGTCATATCTCCAAGTTAGGCAAACTATCCTTTCGCACCCCCAATAAAACCAAATACTCCCCCCCCACACACACTAGGTCTAAACATCACGAAAATTTCTATCGTAACCCACATCCAAGCCATCAACCATATACTGCGCTACACACACGACGACGGACCTTCCCACACCAACGACAGAGTCAAGTACACCTTGCGCTACAAGTCCACCAACCCCAACACCATGCAACGCATGACTGCCCACTCTGCTAGCCTTTTAGGTCTCCACACTCACAACATACCCACAGTCAACCCTTGTCTCCCTTCTCAAATCCCTACACACACAACAATCGAAGTCGCCTTTATTTACTACCAATCCAACAGCGACCCATTAACATATTCCATTACGAAAAATACCACCCACACCACAAAAACGACCCTATGGTTCCGAGGCACAGTCGACCACCCCATGCCTCAGAAAACCACAGTTACTTTCCCTGACATGTCTACAATCCTCACCCCCAACCACCAGTTTCGCTTCCTTACTCTCCCCACATCCCAAGATATTTCAAAGCCTACCAAGTCTCTCTCACTACCCGACACGACCAACTTCCCTTTTCCTTTCACTGGCACCACCGCCACTCAAAATTTCATTCAATTTACCCTGAAAAACAACCTCTCTCCCCCAAACCCTCAGCACCTGCACTACTGGGGATGCCACGATCTTTTAGACGCACTCGACACCTACCCTAACGCTACGATTGCCTACACCGACGGGTCGGATGACCCCACAGTGAACACGCCATCGGACGCCGCCATCACCTTCAACACTACGCCGCCAACAACCATCTGCAACACATCACCGATAAAGGGATCTTACCCAGCAGAAATTTATGCCATTATACTGTTTACCTACCTCCAACACGTCGACACTCTCTCTCAACCAATCATTTTTGCCATTGACAACCTGTCGGTTTGCTCCACACTCCACCAAATACAACAATTAAAAACTAAACCCTTCGCTTCTAACGCTAATGCAGCGGCCGTCTCTGGTACAACTATATTTGGGAATTTCTTCACAACACCCACCTTCACATAATTTTCACCTGGATCAAAGGACACGCTGACTTCGATGGCAATGAGCACTCTGACAAAATTTCTAAATGGGTATCACTCAACCTCCACCAACACCCTGAACACCACAACCCGGACACTTTTCACTTCATATACCACAAACATACACCACTGCCAGGACGCATTACACGCAAAACTGTCAAACACCTACTTCCAAACCATAAACACAACAACATACACGTACCTTCTAGCACCGACTTCTACGCCCACACATCGTGGTTTTCCAGACTACCCTTTAAATGGACAAACGGACTGTACTGTTGCACTGGTTTTCTTCCCCATTACAAACTTAACACATATCAATGCCCCAACTGCCACACTCATCACCCCCTCGACCCCATAACAACGGTGACCGAATGCGGCACAGCCAAACCAGTTCGTGACCTCTTTTTTGAGGTCTGGCAACAACCCTTCAAACAAACAGTCATCGACTGGTGGCTACATGCAACAAAAGGAGAAAGAAGAAACTACATCCGCACGCTCATTCCCAACTCACTCAGTAATGCACTAAGAGAAATCCCACCCGACACTCCCTACTTCCAACACCTACAAAACCTAAAAACAGCCTTTAAATACAGAAGAAAACGACTCAAAACAGCACTGCAAGAGACACAAACCTGGCTCAGACAAAACCCAATTAACGATCTGCACTTACACCAACCAGATTCCGCAGACAACCCATGGAACAACCAATACTCCATCTACAGCACTTCGTCTCACAACCCCACCTTGTTGACCTACCCAAAAAGGACAAACACAACAGTCGCCAATAAACACCCCCACAAACACAGACACGTTCACAGCAAAAACAAAAAAACCAAATCCCAACTACTTAATTTACCGTAAGTACCCACTTAGAAACAAGTTACCCTAAAAAAGCCATCGCGAAAAGAAACTAAGCTCCGCAAGCGACTGGGGGGTTTCTGCCCCGCCTTGGTCTCCGGGTGACGAGTTTCTCCCCCCCTCCTTTTCTTTTTTCTTTTTGTCATTCTTCCCCATCCTCCTCATTTCCACCACCTGCGATCTGCACCCCCCCCCCCCTAACTTCTTGACACCATTTGACAGATCGATGAGATGGGACCACGTTTGTTTGATGCTCTCTTCCAGCTCCTTTTCGTGCACCTTCCAGTCGATCATCCAATTTACAGCCTTTTTCCCCATCCATTGCTGTAATGTGGTACCTCGGCATTCACTGGTGGTATGAACCTGAAGGTTTTGGATACTACCATTGCTGGTTCTGGATACCGGAACCTCGCGAGCCGTCCCCGGAAGTCCTGTGGTACCTGGACTAAAAGAACGCAGCACTCCAGTGCTCCGAGCCCGCTCACAAACGGCGTTTGCCCTTACGCTGCATGCCAACAGATTGATAAAGTTCCCTGAGATCCTCGTTCCCGTCCCCTTGAACGCTGAAGTTGGCCTCTGAGTCAATTTGAAACCGGCAGCCGCTCAATTACTACGGTAAGGCCACCACAGGCATCACTCGGTTCTCAGAGCTTTCCGAACTTTCCCCTGACGTTTGGAGAAGTCAGTGGTTTCCACTTAACTGGAGGTCTTTCATGATACCCCAGATGATCTATGGCCGGGGTTACTTGTTTGTTTCTGATTTCTATATATATATATAAATATATATAGAGTCCTTTTTTCTTTTTTTTTCTCGGTTCGTCTTGCGTCATAACACCAACCACAGGGCTAATGGCGAAGCCACAGCCCACAGTAACCAGGCCTTTGGTGCATTTTGGAGCAGGGTCACACCCCCTGAGTTACTGTACATATGGCTGCTGTCCTTCGATGAACTTCGGCTCGCCATGAACGCTCACTTGCCCGTGGTTAGGCCGCTTTTGTGTTATGCTCGCCGGGGGGCAACCCCCATGCACCAAAAAAGGCTATGACGTTTTTCCGATCCATTCGTGATGTGAGACCCACCGTGCCTCTGCACTAGGGAGCCAGATTTGTGCCTCACGACAGCTAGCGAGGGGGTCCTGAGTTTTTGCAACCCCATTTTCTCCACAAATGCACCCTTTGGGCCAATGGGCGAAGATAAGGTGGCCACTAAGAATTCTTTATCCCATAGGGACCCACGTAGCGGCTCGTCCATGCAGCGAGGGCCATGGCCCCCGCAAAGCCGCAAAATAGCTGTTTGTGTTCTTGGAGTACAGGAGGCCAGCCAAAGTGGCGTCGTTCCTCTGCTTGTGATGGTAAGGTTGTGGCTTGATACACCATGTGGGTGAGGCAACCACAAGGAGCTACATACACAAACCGTGGATTGGCACAAGTGCCACGCATGGGGGTCGGAGATTTGTCCGCCACCTTTCGCCACTTTTGGCTACAAGTGTCACTCATACGCATAAGGGAGTCAGTGACATCACTCCATCCACCCATAGTGCCACTTTTGGGGGCAAGAGAATAATGGACCAGACGGGGTTTATGTAATAGGCTGTGCGTATCTTTCATGGCATGCAACACCAAGTCGGAAATCACGAAGTGGACTGAGTGATTTAAAAAGTACATTGATACATGCCTAAACAAGAAATGAATAGACATGTAAAACTTTATAATCAAATAATAACAAACATCGACTTTTCTATTGCACGTTCATTCACCGTTTACGTCGCTTTGCGCTCAGCGCGAGTTCCTATACATTTTCCGATTCTCATTTATCCGGGCCTATTTTATGTACAACCTAACCTGTCTGAATAAGGTCAAAACAAATAGTATCAAACGTAATCAATTTACCCCGTCTTATTACAGTTTATTCAGAGTGCCAGCACCTTTTAACGACCTGGGGATGGGTTTGGTTCATCATTTAGTGCCAATATGGCCTCAAGCACCCTTGATGACCCCCACAAGGATTCATTCCCGAACCTCTTTGTTACATGCGCAACCATGGGTGACAGCCCCCCTTCTTCTGTCTCCAATTTTCAACAGGGGGTATAGTTTGGCCAAACTACCAAATTTCTCCGAGGGGGCTAAAAATTTGGTTGTAGCCCGCCTATGGGAGAGGGTTGTATTGGCTCCGTACCCGAGATTGATGTCGGGACGTTGGTTGTTCTTTTACTTGAATTTTTTCCTTTTGCACACCTGCCCCAATGTCTAAAGAATAAGTTTCTTATTTCACTTGTACGTATAAGTGTATTGCTTAATGCTGGTACAAGGAAGAAAATGAATGTGCAAAAAAAATAATCAAACCAGAAATCTAGAGGACAAGAGACCTTGGAAAGTGCGCAGCATTGGGTGTTTTCTACTCTACTACATCAAAAAAGCATATTTGCAACAAATCTGTATATTTTAATTTTTGCCCACTTTTGAGCCAGTGAGAGAGGGATGGAAGGGAAAGCGAACGCACGGCGCTTGTCAATAATCAGAGACCTTTCAATTTTGTGAGAAACAACATGAAGCTTTGGCAACAGGTCTATTGGAATGATCCACTGCCCTCATGAAAGCAGTTTGCAACGGTCTTTTGCCTCGATTCTTGCGCCATTGTATGACACCTAGCGTAAACTTTGAATAAAGCATTGGTGACGGTTGTCAAGTTCGCAGACGGCTCTTTGCTATTGTCATTATGCATGAATTTTGGCATGTCATTGAAATATTCCTTTACTTCATGTTTCAATGCCTATCAGGGATGTGGTACATGAACTTGCTGTACACTTGTCCGTGCTCAACAACTCTCATGTGCGCAGTAGGTGAAGGACTGTGGAGGTAGCCAGGAGCCCACCGCGCGTTGTGCGTATAATAGAGAACCAAAACCCCAGCTAAAAGGCTTCATGGCGTGCTGTTGGAGCATCCATTTTTCCAAAAATTGACGTCCATTTCGGATATTGCCCTATTGGGTGTGGCTAGGAGGGAGATAGAAGACAAGGTGAGGGATGGCTGCTACGGCAAAACTTTTGGACCAAAGTACTTGTTAGATAAGCAAAGCAACAGGCAAATCACGGAAGAGAACTCCTCAAGTACGATTCTGAAGCACGTGAAATCAGTAGAAAGCGTGTTTGTGAAGAACACAAATTCCCGAGCTATGTAATGCAACAAGCAACTGAAATCGTGTGCGGCAGATTACGAATTTCGAAACTCTGTGCTCGAAGAGGTTTGTTATGGGCATGTGCCTCTCCGGACGAAAACATAGTGCTTTGCTATGCCGGGAGCCCTGTTAATAACACAAGCACTTGGACCACATATAGGTGCCTTTAAGTTGGGATAAGGCAACTACAAGTGCGGAAAGTTCCCTCGCCGGCAAAATTTGCGGGACTTGTCCTTCAGTCACAAAATCTTCAAAGCCACAAAACTTCGTTCGGGCCATACACACCAGCGCGGCAGCTTTGTGCCACGAGCCTTTTTTTGCATAGACCGTGCACTTTCAAATCCGTACTAGACCTTTGCGCCATGTGCCTTCAATGACAGTAGTTGTTTAGTTTATGACTAAGCAACAATAGTGGCTCATTAATGTCACCGGAGTCACCCAGCACCAAGCTGTTGCGCCTACATCAATACTCTGTGGCAATAGCGATAATGCTTCAAATACACTGTGCGGTGCACACTTTGAGCAGCTCTGCGGAGAAGGGTTGGGCCACCCACTAGCTCGGGCTTTGAGCATTGTGCTCACCCAAAAACACAGTATGCCCTCTCCGCTACACTACAGTCGGTGCTCCCAGAGGCTTCTCAGAGGCTAGGAAGAATTCATCGGATGTTTTAATGGACGGCCACGCAGTGAATAAATAAACCCATAGAGGACCAAGCTGCGGTGCACCAGGGAAAGAGATTGAAGCACCTGTGTTTCGAAAAAACATCCGTAGTAGCGCAGACCCAACTGGCACCATTTGCGCTTTCGCAAATGCACAACAAAACCAAACCGGCACTCTTTCTTACGACCTCTCTGTTTGCCATGAGCCGTATCTGCTTTGTATTTCATATGTCCAGATATGGAGCTTGTGCATTATAACCAACTAAACAAAAAAGGTCCAATTTGCTCAATCTGATTTGCTTGCTAAGAGTGCATGAAGAAAAAACTTGACATTTTGTGGGCACACAAAGGGGGCGTTGTCGCACGGTGCGCGCACGGTGCGCGCACGGTGCGTGCACGGTGCGCGCACGGTTCAATGTTTTTGGGATGGTTGCCCAACTTGTACCCCGTTGAATGGCCCCCATAGAAACACACCCAGGGTCCTGATTTCTGCACCTTGCAGTCCATACTGGCATACCAGGATTCTTCAATTTTTAGTCTGATGCTTGTCACAGGTTCCAGGGTCCTATTTTCTGCACCCTGCAGCCCCTATTGGCGTACCGGGAATTTTTTTTTTTGAATTTGATGGTTGTCACAGGTTCCAGGCTCCCAATTTCTGCACCTTGCACGCACCTCCGTAACAAACCATGCACAGGCGACAACACAAGCGACAACACTGGGTGGGTTACGGGAATTTCAATTTCATCCGCCACAGCATTCTGGCTCATGATCATCAATTCTAGGGGCTTCAGCTTCCACTTCAGGTAATTGGGGCTCCAGCAAAGCGTCCATCGGCGCCTCATGGTGCACAGGTTGGGGGGAATCGGGGCTCTCAGCAGTCACAATTGCAAACTCCAACCGCTCCTCGGGTGCATGCTCATAGGTAGTACACAGGCAGTCCGGCGACAAGCTAGGGCAGCTCAGATTCAGGCATTGTGGATCTGGTGGACACAGAATACGCAAAAGGACGCACGGTGCGCGCACGGTGCGTGCACGGTGCGCGCACGGTTCAGGCAACACCCCCAAAGACCAATTTGATTTGACTTCAACAAATCAACTAGATAATATGAAACTGTGAAACAGGTGGAGAGGGTTCTGTGAAACTAGATGATTCGGAGAGGCAGCATTGTGAAGATGAACCACAGTGGGCCACGTTGCAAAAAATGAGAGTAAAATTTTATGCTGCGCCCTTTGCTGCTTCTCAAATAGCAAACAACGCCGCGAAAAAAGTGGTACTGAGAAAATCCTTCCCCCAAAAAAAACAAGCAATTATGCATACCCAAAAGCAATCATATCCATAGTTGGAACAGTGGAACGTCTTGCTGCAACTAAGTACCGACTGCACTTCAAAAAAATCAAATAACCTTTTTGTTCACCTTTCATATATCTTTTGGTCGTGACAATATTTACGTGGGTCACTTCAAATTCAATTTCATGATTTTCAATACCATGTCCATTGTAATACCTACGCAAAAGAACGAAAATAATACGGTCGCCATACCTGCTGTAGCATAGACAAAAGTGTGGCTTGCGCGCAACATATATATAACTCGCGACACACATGTGACTGACTGACTGTATCAGCTACGCCAAAATACCAAATTGATATGGTCCCTACTCCTACTATAGCTTGGACACGGGCGTAGCTTGCGCGCGACACATACAACCACCGACACACACATGAGTGAGCATAGAGTATGAATGCAGGTCAATCTCCACCCATGTTCCCAAAGGCATGCAAACACAAGAGAGTGTTTGACAAGGTTGCGCAACCACCTCTGGTTTGGCACGAACTTCAGCAACAGGGGAAGGTGGCGGCGGTGAGGTTGGTTCCGGGGAAGGGGACGGGGACCAAATGAAGAACTCAATTTCTTTAAAGGGGGGGGCACAGGGTTGTGTGTCCAACAGCCCAGCCTTCATGTGCTCCAACACCGCAAACTGGTCCCCCTTCTCCGATGATCCCTTCACTGTGGCATCCACATGCTCACTGGTGGAACGTGCGAAAATAACTGGGCGCCCAGGTTCAAAAAAAGAGGATTGCATGATGAGCTGGTGCAAACAAGGGGGATACAGTGCACAAATATTCCCAAAATCAGAGCGATGTGGGTTCAAGTGGGCAAACACTCACAACAGATGTGGCCATGACTCTATATAACTGGCACTTTCGCGGCTGCACTGCATTTGGTACCAAATTGAAATTAGGTACCAAAATTAATACGGTCCCCATGCCTACTGTAGCTTGGACAACGGCGTAGCTTATACAAGGGGGGGAGGGGGGGTACAAACAATGAGGCATGAGAAACCTCTAAAAATGTTCGGCTTGGAAACCCTTCTTGCGATTATACACCATGCGGAACAGCTGCACATGCTCACCACTTGAAGATGCCTTCGAAGATGCCTTTGCCCGAGCTTTATTAGGGGCGTCGGGGTTTAGGGCCCCACCCTTCATGTACTCCAGCACTGCAAACCGCTCCCCCTTCTCGGGTGGTCCCTTCATTGTGGCATCCACACGCTCGGCGGTGGAACTGGACGCCCAGGTTGCAAAAAAGAGGATTGCATGATGAGCTGGTGCAAACAAGGGGGATACAGTGCACAAATATCCCCAAAATCAGAGCGACGTGGGTTCAAGTGGGCAAACACTCACAACAGATGTGGCCATGACCTCATGTAACTGGCAAATTCGTCACCAAACGCATGTCTTATGTGGCTGCGCTACATTTGGCACCAAATTAAAATCAGGTATCAAATTAGTACAGTCCCTAAGCCTACTGTAGCTTGGACAAGGGCGTGGCTATTACAAAGGGAGGGGGGGCAATGTAGGAACACATGAAGACTAGTAGGAATAAAGGATTCACCCCACTGCAGCCTCAGGGACCGGCGGTGTTGTGCAGACAGTCCCTCCTGCAGACAGTCAGGACACGCATGTGTCCAGGGCAAGCAGGGAGGGAGCAGAAGAGATATTGAGTTACGAGTTTGGAGGGGCAGCCAGTTTGCTGAAAGTCCAGCCCACCCTGCAGCCGAGTCTGCAGATATTTCCCTGGCCTCTCCGGCAAAAAACCCTCCAAAAATGTATACAAAGGGCACACTTTGAAAAGCAAACTGTACCAAAAGAAACACTCCCCATTCTTACCCCAAAATACCACAATCCACAGCTGCTTGGACAAAAAAAAACTCTTACTTAAAAGAAACAACAAGGAAAAACAAGCATGCTCCTACCCCCCCCCCCCCGTGTCCAACGAATAATTATGTCCCAAAAAAAAACGGTCCGAACGGGTAGTGTTCGTTGGACACGGGGGGCGGGGGGTACCTTCAGACAACAGAAGCAGGACACCAAATCAGGTAAAAGACAACGCTGAAGTGCTGAAGGTGCTGAAGGTGCACTCAGGAAACATAGAAGCTGCAGTGTAGGACACATGCCATAGCAATAGTACCACACACACATACACAGAGAAACACTTAAAACACAATGTCAATCATTGTCCAAACAAAGACAAAACGACAATACAGCGTTTGAAGGTATTGCAAGGAACTGATGCCGCTGCAGCCACCAGATTGGCATCCAAAATGGTGGGGCTGCACGGGATGCCCCAGGAAACCCACAAGTATAAAAGAGCACAGGTTCAGATGCTAACAATGCACATGAGAGAGAGAGAGAGAGAGAGAGAGAGAGAGAGAGAGAGCGTGCATAATATCTAGGAGCACAGGGGCACATGAGAGAAAGCCCTTACGAATGCAACAATCCCTGGGAATGATCACCTGCCAGGTTACGATTTTGATTTTGTTCGGTACCAACCCTATTTGATACACTGGAACCGCAAAAATGGACTGCACAACCAAACAAATGTAGGTCATTGGGAAGGATGAACTCTACCCTACCTTGTCCCACAAGAAAGCAGAGTCACTGTGGCCGTGTTGCAGGTGTAACTCATCTGCTGCATGATGTGAATGGAATCCGCTTGCAGCCTTCCTATACCCAACAAACGGCATCAGGGTACCTTATCTGTCAAAGACTCCAAAAAAGACCCTTTGGGGTTTTGAACAACCAACAGTAGCTCAGAGGACATACGCCGAAATATGGGAGCAATACTCTGGAAGCGGCTCGTTCACTTGTGCCGCACCAGCAACGCACTGGAGCACCGTCTGGAGCATGTTGAGTGGGCTGTTCAGCGTCTTGTGTCTGCATTGCCGGCCCCACAGACGTCCTACCCAAGCAGGGGTTTGACAACAGCTGGCCCGGCGCATTTAGCAAGCAAGCAGCCTCAGTAGCTTTGTGGGGTCGTTGCGTCTGAAGCAAAAGGTAAAAAGAAATGCGGAGTGCCAGATGCATCCAAAAACAACCACACAACAACCAAACCAACAACAACAACAACAACAACAACAGCAGCAACAACAACAACAACAACAACAACAACCGCAACAATACCCCCCCCCCCCGTGCCCAGCGAACAATAAAGTCCCCAAATACGTTCCGAACACCAAATGTTCGTTGGACAAACCGTTCGGTGCGCAGGGCCAGGTGCAAGTAGAGCATCAGTCATGGTGCTATAGTTGAGGGTCACCAGTACCTTGCATCCTGTTGTACAACTTTTACACGCATCATTGCAAGACACATCACGACAGCCCATCATTTTCCCACAAGTCCAGCCTAAATCGTGTACTCTGAAATTCAGTGCCAAATTAACACGGTCCAACCACCAAGTGTTTTTTGGACAAGCCGTTCGTTGGACACGGGGGGGGGGGGGGGCAACAACAAAGAATGCCATGCACCCAAAAAACACGAAACTCGTGATTTGAAGCTCCAGAAGTGGATGGAAAGTCACAACCAACCGCCTACAGAGAGGCAAAATATGTGCACAGAAATATTTCTGCAAAGGATAGAAGACAATATTCAAAATCAGATTCAGGCAGTAGTAACTACACACCAGAGCAGGGATTTGTGCAGCAGGTAGCACTTGCCTGTGTCCGTTCAGAGCCAGAGCGAGCATGAGTTGCAGGGGGGTCGGTCGGTGATAGGTGTGTCACCGACATGGATACACCTTGAAAACTTGCCCAATGTGGTGCAGTGGACGACACAGCAGTGTCTCCCCATTCACACGACAGCACAAGATGGTCCATGATATTCGTCGAGGTCCCACGCCTGCACATGCCCTGGCCCGTTGCTCCCCACATGCCACTTAGGTGACTCTACCAAAGCCTTTTGGTAGGGAGCAGGGCCAAAGGTGGATGGCCCATTTGTTTTTCCCATGGCGGGTGTAGATAAGTCCGGGAACAACCGTTGCTTACTGAGACTGCCCATTCCCTTGGGATCAGGTTGTCCGATGAAGCGTCCATTGGTGTCAATGAGGGGAGGTCACTGCACCGCAGCAAGTGGAAGCAACATGGACCTGGCGAGCCAGGCACGCCGGGGGGGGGGGGGGGGGGAACTCCTTGGTTCTGGACACCAACCCCCCCCCCACTTACTGTCGGCTGGAGGCCCCCTTAGGGGGTGGAGAGAGAGAGAGAGAGAGAGAGCAATGGTCCGCTTCAATTGACTGAATGCCCCCACCATAGGCACTTTCAGCCTTGAGTCCAATGGTTTGTGTGCGCCACAGCGAAGCTGCCATCCACTATGTACAGTGTTTCTTGCTTCCTTGTTTATGTACACATCATATTGTAATACCAAGTTAGGGGGTGGGTGGGGGGGGAAGAGCTACTAAAAGAGTGTGGATGGGGATATATGTGAAATGAGGGGGGAAACAGACAGACAGACAGTACAGCAAATACAAATTGAGGTAATGCACTCCTCAGCATGACATAAGTGCAGCCTCAAATGCAAAGTCAAATTCAGTGAAATCAGACCAGGCGTCCCTGGTCATCACAGCAAATGCTAAATGACATCAGATTAAGAATACAACAAGTGCATGTATGTGTGTGGGGAAACATAACATGAGAACTCAGATCTAAGGCGGGAAGAAAATTGCTTTGCGGGGGGGGGGGGGGATGGCACGGAAGCCCATTTGCCCAACCCCCCCCTCCCCCTCCTTGGTCGCCGTGCCGGGAGGGGGGTTTGGGCTAGGGCTGCCCTACCTGCCGTGCTGGGGGGGGGGGGGGTCCAACCCCAACATACATGGCTCAAAATGATCCCCACGTCGCGCTGATCATTTTGACTATACATATGTGGGGGAAAATTGTTTCGTGAAAAAATTTTTCCAGGCCAAAATTTGTGTTCCGGCGCCTTTGGTGGCAACATCCGTCCTTACACAAAAAACAAGGGGCCCGGCACGGAAGCCCATTTCTGGAACCCCCCCCCCCCGTCCTTCGCCGGGCGCCCATGCCATCCCCCCCCCCCCCCCCGGCAAAGCAATTTTCGGGCCGCCTAATGAGAACGTTGGGCGGAAGTACAACAATGAAATCATCATCAAATGGAAGACAAAGTAAGAGGGAGGACGTCAGGTGAGGGCTTTTCCTGTGAACTTATTCGGGTGCTGGCAGTCCTGACCACGCGATATTCCTGAGTGTTGGTGACTTTTCTTACAGTGGGCGCATGGTGACCTACGGTAGACCTTTTTGCGGCACTCTTTTTCTTGCTTGGCTTCCTCTAAGCGTTGATACAGATTGGGGCGCAAGATTCTTCTGCGTGGGCGTTCAGCAATGGGGCTGTTTGCATCACTTGCGGACTGATCAACTCCGGTGTTTTTTTGCCTTTGGCTGGAGGCAGGGGAAATTGGTTCGGCAGCAGTATTTTTTGGGGGTGTAAACAACATGTCAGCGCTCTCTTGGCTTGCAGTAGGCGGTTGTTTTTGCTGTTGAGCAGTGGAGCGAGACTTGTCAAGTTGGTTGCTGATGCTTGAAAAAAAATAGAAATCAAGTTTTTGGGGCGTGGGGGGAGAAATGGTATTACTCGGGGTGCTGCTAGCACTTTCGGGGGTGAGGCTATCCATGAGAGCTCCGAACATATCGACAGACTGTTGTGAGGCGCTGGAGGCGCTGGCAAGTGGAGGGGGGGGGGGGCGGGTTGGCGTCCAGAACTGAGGAGTCCCCCCCCCCTCCCGGTGGAGCCGGGTGGACTCCACTTCACAGGCATCATTGGCAGCATCACCAGTCCTGAGGAACATTGCACTTGATTCAGATCATGGACTGTTTACCTCAATGCCAAATCCTGCAGCATCGGCAACCTCCAGCCCCCATTGGCCCCCCTGGTCTGGCCGTTGAATGTAGCGATTGCGCGCACCCTTTGAGGTTGTTGGGCACAATGAGAAGGAAGCTGCAGCCAAGAGCGGGAGTGCTGCAGGGCACGCGCACGTGTGCAGGGCACAGGGCTCGGCACAGCCAATGACTGCCCGATGCCTTGCATGCCATCTCCAGTGATATCGACGTATACCTTTTTATATATATGACAGCAGCCCCTGGGGGTGTTTTCGCACAGCGCGAGCACAGCGCTAATTATTGCCAATCATTGCGTTGTTTATCCCGGGAACACCCCTGAAAACCACCCACCTACAGAAGGATGCATGATCCTTTCAAAACAGGATGGGGTGCAGAATTCAGGACCCTGGGACCCGTGGCATGCATCAGACTTAAAAAAAAAATCCCTGGTGTACCAGCAGGGGGGGTGGTAGGGTGCAGAATTCAGGACCTTGGGATCCGTGGCTACCGGTGGTGGAAAACAGCCGACTTTTCCACGGTGCAGGCACAGCGCACGGTGCGCCCCCCCCTGTCTTGCACATGGTTGCACTGCAACAGCTCCCGTTGTTGTACCCATCCCCTTCAAGTCAACAGGGGCAATGATGGCAATGAAAAATACACGCTGCACCCCATTCAGCACGGCGGGAGACCTACATTTCATGGAGAGACTGAAAATGGTACGACAAACAAACAACAAGAGAAGAATCAGAAGCAAAGAAGTGCCCTCCACAGTCTGAACAGAATGCATCTTGATTCTCCGATTCAGACCTGGGTGACCCTCAACAATCAAAGTGACAGACAGTACAGATGCCCGCACAACACGTGCGTGCCAGCGTACGTGCGTGCGTGCGTGCGTGCGTCAATACATCATGAAGAGATTTTGTTGGCCCATGTCGTTGTGGGCCTGTCCGGTCGCGTACGGCCCCCCCCATCGGGGGTGACCAGATGGAGCACAGGCGCCACAAAATTAAGGGGCTCTCCCGTCGGGGGCTTGGGTTCCACATTGCACACACAAAGCCCAGCAGCCTCGCAGCCCGACGGGAGTTTGTGGGCCACGTCCAGAGGCATGACACGGCACGCGGAGGGACGCCTCGCAGCCCCCCCCTTGCCCACCTGCGCTACGCATTTGGTGAGGGTGCCCCGGGGGACTTGCAAGCAGCCTTTTGGTGACCAAAACCCCAACAAAACCGGGGATTCCTCTTTTCCACAATTGCCGTGCGTCATCATTCATTTCTGTGCCGCTGCTGGGCTCACTAGACCAAAGTGGGATGGCGGTGCTACAAACCGGTCGAGACCGGCTCTTATTCGTCTCTTCCCAAGAACGGCGCACAACAATCGGCTGCACGACAGAGGGAAGCGGGGATGCCGCGCCGGCAGGGCCCCAGGGGCCAGTCCACGGCTCGTGGGGCGATGCACCGCCTCCCCCGGGCGGTGACCCTCCGTCCCACTGCCCCCCACACGGGGGCCATACACCTCTGCAACGCCCGGGAGGCATCGATGGGAGAGGCCCACATGGTCATTGGCATCGGACGGAATCCACCCATTCCCCCCCCCCGCCCCCTTTGCAGCACCGCCCTTTTGTGCGTCGTCCACCCGACACAAGCACACGGCTCCTTCAATGACGCGCCCCCACGAGACGAGGCGAGCGTGAGGCAGTCCATCGCACTCCGTCCGGATGGGGGGATGGGGGGGAGGCTGGGCATCCGCTGTGCCAGGGAGCCCCCCTTTGGCACGGTGCCGCCCCGCAGTCCCGGGGGTGCTGCACGATGCCCCGCGGAGCGCCCCACCTCTCCACTGCACGGCCCTGCGAGACGCGGCACAGACCTCCCTGTCCCTGTGGGGGGGGGGGGGGACGGACCGGACGGGGGGCGTGGCATACTGACCCAATCAGAGGCCCTGTCAGGCCGCACGGCCCGGCCACTGCGCCCGGGGCAAAGGACCCCAACCCACACCTCCATAGCCCCCCCCCCCCCCCCCATGTGCTGTCCTGCCTGCAGACCATCGTCCCGTCATGCCCCGGCCGCGCACTCCCGTTCGTGGCGGCACGGCTCATGGGAGTCCGGTGCCCAATGGCCGGTGCCCTACTGCCCCGCCACTCTCTCCGGGAAGCGGTGGCCCGGTGGTGGCCAGGACATCACACCTCAAAAATGAATGTCT
The DNA here is from genome assembly GCA_964036045.1 of Eutreptiella sp. 'Long Island Sound 2002'. NCBI lineage: Eukaryota > Euglenozoa > Euglenophyceae > Eutreptiales > Eutreptiaceae > Eutreptiella > Eutreptiella sp. 'Long Island Sound 2002'. The sequence goes on from OZ038385.1 coordinate 46,248,128, forward strand.
TGAGTCATATGTCTGACCCCGAAATAACTGTGTACAGTTACGCACAGACCTGCCACTAGCGTCTGCCGGGCTCAGACATGATCGGATGGGGCAGGGTCCTACTGAGCCACACGCTGGACGCAGCACGTTCCTACTGAGTTCTGGTGGTGCGGGGGGGCGGGTATTACTGAGTGACCGTTGATACGGGGCCTGAGACCCGCTTTCCCTGCCACACGCTAGTGGCATTTCTGGTTGCGCACAGTCAGACAAATGGAGGCGCTACGGTTGTGCACGCGCCCGCTCATGGCCCATTCCCCTGCACAGTTCTGCACGGTTGGGCGTCCTCCCGGTGCACAGCCATCACCGCCGGACGGGTCTGCACAGCCCCTCCACCGCTGCCCCCTTTCCCCCCCCAGGACCAGCACCCCCCCCCCCCCCCATTCACTTGGTGTACCAGTAATGCAGCACCCGGTCCAGGCTGCAGCCCACAACGCCGTGCACGTGGCCGTCCTCCAGAGTGTAGGAGTGCAGCGTCACCACGACGGCCTTGGGCCCGGTCAGAAGGTACAGCGGCCGCAGACGCACCGCTGCACCGCAGGAGTCGTCCAGCGACATGATTCCGCTGATGTCCCAGACGGCGATGGTCTTGCGGTCGCAGGCGGAGACCTGCGCAAGGCGCATGGGGTGTGTTGGGGGGGGGGGGACTGTGCAGGACTACCCCCCCCCTTTGAAATACATACCCCCCGGGGTACCCCCCCCCCCCAGCACGCGACGGTCTCCCAGGAGGGGGGGGGGCGGGGCGAGACGGCTGCCAAGTGACGGTCCCCCAGGGGGGGGGGGGGGGTTGCATGGGCATTTTGAGGCAGGTGTGGTGTCCCCCAATGGTGCAAACAAATAGAACACGGGTGGACGGACATCCTCGGCAAGAGTGGGAGACCAGGCATGTTTTCGGGGGCTGGGGTTCCTCCACATCTCGTCCCAAGTTCAGGCTGTGTGCGCATTTGGGGTTTTGAAGCCAGCGAACGTCCGGCGACTCTGGAGACTTTAGTGATGCAACCACCACAGCCTCTAGCCTTGAGAGCCGAGCGTTCTCATGATCCATTTCAGCGCTTTTGGAGAGAGCATATCACAGACCACGCACAGGTGATTGATTTGAAGTCACGGGAAACCAATGCAAAGCCGTGTGTGACACATGGGCAACACAAACCGCCGTAATAGATGTTCATTAGAAACACATTGAAGTGGCGGTCTCCCACCCGGGGCGTGTGTGTAGGGATTGGCTTTAGGTTTAGTATTTTATGGGCTTGGGATTTTATTTGCAAATTTTATGTCTGTTGGTTGTTGGGTAGTCTAGTCATGAGCCCCTAGGCTACGACCGGGATTGGGTAGGACTTAGGAAATTCCTCCCTAGCTGGGAGAATCGCTAATAGACTAGTTACTCTGCCCCCGTAGGGACTAGTTTATTACAGAACCTCCTATGTATTTTTTATTTTTTTCAACATCTACCAGTTTGAGCTCAACGGAGGAGCATGGCGTACAGGCATGGCCTGGGTGTTATACCCTGAACCACAAGGCGAGAAATCCAAGCCAAAGCTGTACATGGTACAGTGGGCTGTCAGCAGAACTATGATTGGATCAATGGCTTTAGTTGTAGTTATTTTTACAAGTGTTTATCCCTTTTAGATAGTTCAGGTGCATTTGAAGGTTCATTGAACCTTCAACGTAATTAGAACTGGCGCCGGGGGGGGGGGGGCATTCCAAGGGGTGGGATACTTCAAGGGGGGGTTGGGGGGGTACAAGGCTCATACCTCGGCACCCGGGCCAGCGGGGTTGTTCCAAAGAGGCTGGAAGGTGACCTACAGGGCTACAAGTGGGGGGTGCGGGGGGCTTTGTCGGTGGGTACCTCCAGTTTAGCAGGCACAGCTGTGTTTTGTGGGGGTGGCTGCGTGTGTTTCTGAGGGCGTGTATGAGGGCAGGGGAAATTGTGGGGGGTGTTGAAGGGGGGGGGGGGGTGTTCCATGGCTGGTGAGTTATGCAGTACAAAGTGGTGTCCAGTGCCATACCTTTTGTGGTTGCGTTGGGGGTGGGGGGGGGGGGTTGACGGCCCATTGAACAGGGCCATTGATCAACAACTGTCAAACCCGCACCACATTTCGGGGGATGCAAAACGGCGCAAAGAAGTGTACGTGAACATAAGGCCTCCTTGTGCTCAATTAAACGGTGCGTCCTTCGGTGGACACTGGTCGTCCACAACCCGGGGGGCAAAGGGATGTTTGGTGGGCGAGACTGGGATGGTCGTTCCTCTCACATCGGTGCCGGCAATGCTTCCCACAAAGTCTTCCCCAAGACGTGGAAGTTTGGAGGGTGCTCACCACGCCTGATGCGGGACATGTGGCACAGGGCAAGGGGCCTTGGGGGGGGGGGGGTGAGAGCTACTTAAAGAGTGTGGATTGGGATGTATGTGAAATGGGGGTGAAAAACAGACAGACAGGCAGTACAGCAAATACAAATGGAGGTAATGCACTCCTCAGCATGACATAAGTGCATCTTTATTCTCTATGCCATGCCTGGTTGAACCTCAATACTGAAAACCAATCTCAGTGAAATCAGACCAGGCGTCCTGGTCATCACAGCATCTGATAAACTGACATCAAATAAAGGATACAGTGAGTGCATGTGTGTGTGGGGGGGAGACAAAAATGAGAAGTCAGATCGATCAGGGGCCTTGGGGGGGGGGGGGGCTGTAGTCGGGAATCTCTACCCCCCAGACATGCTCTGCTTCATGTTATCCACACCACCGAGGCGCTCACCCCTCTGGTTGTTATGCCACATCTCCGCATCAAATTGCGGGTGTTCCATGAGCCTTACACTGTTGAGCATTTAGACAACCAATGGACTTATTGTTGGGTCATTTATCAGTGACAGGGTCCAGATTTGTTAATAACGGAGGCCAAGACTGGAGCCCAGGCACGGTGCCCTTAGAGGCCGAGCAGCGTGTTGTTTCAGGTAAACCCCTTTACAAACGGTACCATGTGTCCATTTTGCCTACGGCCTCAGACTCTGTCACTGCTGTTGTTTCTGTCCTCAATTCTGGGGTGATTTCCTGTCACTTGCAGGTCCATTGCGGCCTTCACACAGAACAAGGTCAGTTGTTGCCAAGACAGTGAAGTTTGCAGAAGGCTGCACAGGGCCAGGGCTCCAGATTGCCGAGTGTTGCCCATTAGCGCTGAGCTTTTGAGGGGGGGGGGGGGGGGGCTGTAGACCATAAAGGCAGAGTAGGTTTGCCCAAAAGGGGGTCGCCATAAATGGCCCAAAGGTGGGGCGGGGAGACTAAGTAAGAATTGAAACGAAGCTGAGTAAGAAATGAGTTTGAAACTGAGTTAAAACATCTTTTTTTAGGAAAAATTTTCAATCAGCTTTACCACAGACCCTCAGACCCAAAGGGGGGGGGGGGTCATCCTTGAAAGGAAAAAAAAACCTCATTCTCAGGCAGCCATGGGGCAGAGGAGGGAGGGGGCGACCAAGCGGTTGTCGGCGCCCAGCGCAAGGCACCGCACCCACGAGGCATGCCCTTCCAGAACTGCCACACGCCGGCGCCGGAGGGTCTCGTAGGCCACCAAACCGCCGTCGTTGGCGCCGACAAAGACGAGGTGGCGGTGGAAGAAGACGCAGGAGATGGGGCACTTGTGCACACGGATGCTCTCGAAGGTCGCGCACGTGCGCACGTCCGTGACTCGCCAGAGGCCCCCGCCGCAGAAGGAGAGCAGGGCCCGGTCCGCGAGGTGGAGGGTCTGGATGGGCCCCAGGTGGCCCGAGATGGTGATCTTGCAAGTGCCGTGCCACGTCCAGACCCGCACCTGCGAAGGAGAGCGCCCCGCCGAAGGCCCCCATGCGTGCGACTGCGTGTGGCGCGCGCGTCGCGGGTGCGCGTCGCGGGTGCGCGTTGCGGGTGCGCGTCGCGGGTGCGTGGAGTGGGTGCACATTGGGTGCCATCAGGTGCGTGTTGGGTGTGTCAGATGTCCTGCTCTACCGTTCCTGGTCCAGCAGGGGTTGTTGAACCAATCGTCCCTCCCCGCTTTTGGAGGCTGCGATATCATAGGGGTTAAGTGATCATTAGTGGAAAACAGCTCAGGTTCGATCCCGATCAAGTGCTTGGCACCCTGACCAGCTTTAGTGCTAAGCAGACGTATTCTTCACAAGCAAGTGCATGCACAAGCCACCTATTAATTGCAGAAGGACATGGGGTGATATCGGTTGTGGCGCCGTTCCTACCGGCGTAGGAGCAGTGTGAAGGTCGGTCAAAATGCGTGGTGTTGGCACGACTGACACGCAGGAAATCTTGGACCAGGGCACACAGACTACACTGCGCAGGCGGGCCTGGAGACTGGCTTCCCCCTCCCGCAGAACACGTGTGCACTTTCGGACATGCCGGCACCAAAGAAGGGCCTGTAAATCAGTGGCAACCGACCTGTGGAGCAGAGGCGCAGGGTAGGAGCCGCGTAGGGACCGCGCAAAAGGCGGTAGGACCAGCGGAGAAGCAGCTTGACGCCGGTGGAGGAACGGCGCTGGTGGGGCGCGCGCTCGTGTCAATGTGCGGACCCGTTGCGGGGGCTACCGCATCACAAGGCAAAGGGGCGGTCAAGCGTGGAAGTACTCCCAGAAGAAGAGGTGTAAGCGGCCGCAGATCGGGTGACAGGGGGTGTGAACGTGGCGCTACACACGCCACTGAAATGTGTGCCTTGGGGCCGGATGGCCGTTGGGCGTGACCGCGGGCCGCGGGCCAGGGGGGGGGGGGGGGGCAGAGCAGCCCGGGGGACACGGGCGGGAACACGGACACCCAGTCCCACGCAGCCGGTCCCTCTGGCCGCGTTGCACGGGGGGTGGGGGGGGCAGATGTTGCTGCTCTGTGCCTGCAGCTCTGCAGGCACCCCTGTAGAGGTGTGTGCCACAACTGCGGAGGGAGTACGCGGGTTGGTGGGTCCTCTTGGGGGGGGGGGGGGGCTGAGACCTAATTAAATTGAGAGGATTGAATTGTAGAAAAACAGACATGCGGTACAGCAAGACTGCAGATTGGGGTAATGCACTCCACAGTAAGGCATAAGTGCAGCTTTATTCCCCATGCCAAACCCGGTTGAACCTCAGGGCACTTTCTGTGTCAAAAACAGAAGGACAGATACATCATGTCCGACTACGTCTAGTCAGACAATCACTTACAGTCAGGCTATCAGATAGACACCAGCAGATGTGATACAGTGTGCAAACAGTACATAAGATTCGGGGGGGGGGGCGAGGGGTGTTCAGGATCTATGAAGGTCTACGAAGGCTGGGGCTGTGCTGAGCCCCCCCCCCCCCTACATCTGGATGCATCGAGGACCATAGAACAGTGCGGGGGGGGGGGGGGGGGTTGCGCCATCCCCCAGTCAAACGTATTGCAAAGGCCCACCCCCCACCCCTGCAGACCTTTACAGCCACTGCCAATCGCGGCCATTTGCCACCGCACGTGCCGCCGCCGGGGGGCGCCGGTCACGAGGCAGTGGGTCCAGGAAGGGCCACTAAACAGCGAGACCTTCGCAGGAAAACGCGGGGCGCACATTTGCCGCCGAGCGCCAAGACCCGACCCCAAAACCCCAGAAAACAGCCGACACCCAACGCCACTGCCAACCGCATCCCAACCACAACTGCAGCCCCCCCGGCCCCCACTCTCACCTCCCCTGCCCCCCCCCGCCCCTCCCCCCAAACCCCAAACCGCACCTGCGAGTCCGTGCTGGCGCTGAAGATGGAGGCCTCGCAGATCTGGATGGCGGTGACCTTCATCTTGTGCCCCCGCAGCGTTTTGCTGGGGTACACGGTGTTGTACGCCTGCACGCGGTACGGGCCCGCCGCGTCGGGGGCCGCGGCGCGCGGGGGCCTCGCCCGGAGGTCCCACGTGAACAGCACCCGGTCGCTGCCGCCGGTGACCGCGCGCCGCTGGTCCTCCGAGACCGCGATGGCGGTGATGCGGTCGCTGTGCCCCTGGAGCGTGTACACAGGGAACTGCAGGTGCCGCTTGTCCCAAACGTGGCACACCCGATCCGTCGAGCCGCTGTGCCAGAGAGAGAGCGAGAGAGAGACGGAGAGGGACGGGCGCGGGGACATGGGGCAGTGCCGTGGCATACAAGGGGGAGGTGCGTGTAGCGTTGGTGCTTCGGGAGGCGGATCCTGCCAAAGCACACCCCAATGGGGAGGGTGCAGGCCGGTTACTTACCGGGGTTTACAGGCTTTTTGGCCCCCGACCCCCCACATTGTGTAAATTGGTGCAAAATTTCCCAAAAAGGGCGTACCTTTTCGTAGAAATTGTGTAAATTTTAAGAACCAACGGTGTCACTAAACAGCTCAACCAATAAGCAAAACTCAAAACACAATAATGTGGTGTTTTTTTGAACATTGGTCGCTTGGGGCTTGTGACCCCAAGTGGCATTTTCCCAGCGTTTGCATGATTGGTTTGGTGTTTGGACAAGAAATATGTGTGTATACATACTTACATTTTTATATATCTTTAGAGCAGGGAACCATTTACATATTTTGGGAGCAAGATTCAATACAAGCAAGCGCAATTCTAGGTATCCTAGATGGTTAAAACTACATCAATGGCATGAAAAACAGTCGAATTCCCTAATTTACACCGAATTTCCAGAAATGTACAGAACTTTACGCCACTTTCTGCGCAATCTACAAAAAATTACGCAATTTAGAGCGTGCATTGCGCTTGCCCCCCGGCCCCTACCTCATTTTTAGCCAGCTTGGGAGGGTTGATCCCAAGCCCACCACCAGAAATTACAAGCCCCATGGTACAAAACTGGCTGACATCAACTCTGACACTCTGACGTACAGTGCCTGGCTATGGCTATCAGTCGCGCTCTGCGTGGGGTCAGTGTGTTCAAATCCCTCGCGAAAGGGGCCGGGCAACAGCCGCAAACCGCATGGATTTGCAGGCAAACTCTTTGGCACAATACTCAAGTCGTACACCCCAGGGGGTTGCTGTGCAGGAGGAACAAGACCACGGTGGGTGTGCATGCCCCCCTCCCTGACCCTGTGGCTTTGGAATGTCTTCCGGCGGACGGGCACGTGGGGTTGAGCTGGAGGGTGCCTCAATGCACCGTGCGCTTGAGTGGCCGTGTCATTTACCGATGCGGCACCCCCGTTTGTGTGGCAGGGACGCGGGGGCCTTGGGGGCTGGCAGGCAACAACTGGTCCACTCCACTCCAATGCCCTCATCCCCCCTCATCCCCAGCGAATTGATGGTTGCAGACCCCAACATTGTTATTTCCATCAGAACACAACTATTGGCCACCCTTTCATGACGCTGAGTGCCCTATGACGGCTTTAGGGCGCCATTCATTCACACCATCATTCTACAGAGGGGGGGGGGGGTTGGCTGGGGATATTTTTGGCAGGGGAAAATTTCAGTACCCCCAAAATTCTAGGGAACAATAGATGCCAAATCAGCGAGGCCTGAGGTCGGCTCTCCATACTGAGGGGGGTACTAACTCGGCTCTCCATACTGAGGGGGGTACTAACTCGAGGAAAGGGTGTGATGAGGGTCCAGTATCCTCAGGTCCACACACTCCCCCGCATGGCGAGTGGTGCCCAAAGTAGTGATTGTGCCCAGCCGTTGACCCCTGGTGGCGCAAAAAAAATTTCGCATTGAAAATGTCGGCACCAATCTGAAAGCCAAAATCCCCCCCCCCGGATGCCAATTGGGCTTGGACGCACTGCATGCCTGCCCCGCAGGCAGCCTCCTAGACCTCGCAGCACAAAGCGACAAGACCTCACTCGCACAGCTCTCAAACAGGAGGCTCGGTGGTGCAAAGCACAGAACGGCAAATACAATCCTCGTCCGTGACCCCCACATGAGTCTTTTGTTCACGTGGTGGGGGGGCTCCCATTTCAAGGGGAATGCTGATCCTCTCACAGCTCCCCCACAGTGACCCTTCTTGGAGGTCCGGCAAACACTGCCATGCAGACTACACGGGAATCAGCGATGCTGGACGTTAGTGTACTGTTGAGACCGCTGGGACGTGCACCGCAACCCTCAACGGGTTGCCGGACATGGTGGGTGAGTCTGTGCAATGGACATCACTACACTGTTTGCAGGTGTGGCCTACGTTTCAGTGGACGTCACTCACCCAACCCACCCAACGGTGGTGCACCGCTACCCCAAAGTGGTACGCTCAAACGGTCTGGATTGCCACTGGTTGGTCCCATCGCGTTGTCGGTGGAGCACCACTGTGCCCTACCCCCTGATGAGAGACGGCTGTTGCACGATGAAACAAGGACCAGGGGTCAGATACATGATTGTCCCCGTACACAATCACAGACAAGCAGTGGTACATGCTCAGCCCCCCCCAGGCCCCAGGGGTGCATTGGAAGGGGGGGAGGTACCCATCCCCCTCTTCAGGGCGCCCAGCTTATGCCCAGCCACTGTCCCCCTGACGCCAAGTGCCCGCCTCAATGGCATTTGTAACCGACAGTAACCGCCCCCAACCGCTTTGGCAACCTCCTGTCTAACTGCTTCTGGGGCCGCCTCTGACCCCCCTCCCTTTCTCATGCATCCCTGCCCGCATGTGCCTTGTGCGTGCCAAACCGGGCCAAGCCCTGTGGTCACTAAGTGTGTGTGTATGTGTTGTGGGGGGGGGGGGTTGGCACAAGGCCTCGGTATGCGGTTGTTTGCCTTTGGCGGCGCCTATTGGCCTCTCGCCACTGCTCATTCTGACCGTCCGAACGTGTTTTGGTTGTGTTGTGTGTGTGGGGGGGGGGGGGGGGGATGGTGGGTGGCGCCATATTATAGAGGAAGGCCCGTATGGGTCTGCAGGTGGGTCAGAGGTGTGTGGGGGGGGTGGCTAAAACAGCTGAACCGCTGAACGCGTACGTCCATGGGCACTGCCGGGGGCTCGTACGTGTAGGCCTTTCGAGGAGGGCATCCTCCGGTCATGGATGGGGGGGTTGGTTGCCCACCCGTTGGGTTTGGGGGGCAAAGAGGGCGGGTCCAAAGAGGGGGTGGGGGGAGAGACTTACGCCACCCCAACCCTCACGCCACCTGAACAAGAGGGCCTTGGACTGCACGAGGCACGTGATGGCCCCGTCGTGCTCCGAGCTCTGGAACTCCGCGTGGTCAAGGCCGACCCGCATGTCCCGGACGGCCAGAGTGCCGTGGTCGTCCCCCGTCACGAGGAAGGCGCGGGGGGGCGCGTGCGGCGGCAGCGGCAGCGTGGCCACGAGGGCGCTCTGGAACACGCCGAGCACCCGGGCGCTGCCGTAGCGGCCGGCCTCGCGGCGGTAGCACTCCTCCTGCGCCCGCTTGTCCTGCGCGAGGCACCGGGACCGGCGCCAGCCCATGTACCAGCCCCGGAGGCCGCAGGGGACGTCCGGCTCCGGCGGGGCCCCGCCGCGGCGCGGGCCCCGCCGGGCCCGGCGCCGCTCGCCGCGCAGCGCCCGCTCCCAGAAGGCGTCGTGCGCACTGGCGTTGCGGAGCGCGCGCGACACCCACCCGCACGTCGCCAGGGTCTCGCAGTCCGGGACCCACTGCAGGACGCAGTACCACGTGTGCGGCGTGAGGGTGCCCCGGCGGTACTTCTGCAGGCCCAGGGCCCGGCAGGCGACCGCGCGGACGGCGCGGGGGCCGGAGTTCTGCATCCAGCGGTCCAGGCTGATGGGCCGCCCCACCTCCACCCCGAAGGCGAAGCAGATCTGGTCGTACACCCACCCGAAGCTTGGGGCTGCCGGGAAGAGGCCGAAGTAGTCCTGGCAGAACTGCAGCACCTGCACGACGACCGGGGGGCACTAGGGAACAGGTTTGCCAAGGGAGTTTTGCCCCGACACATTTTGCCCCGACACATTTTGCCCCGACACATTTTGCCCCGACACATTTTGCCCCGACACATTTTGCCCCGACACATTTTGCCCCGACACATTTTGCCCCGACACATTTTGCCCCGATACATTTTGCCCCGACACATTTTGCCCCGACACATTTTTGCCCCGACACATTTTTGCCCCGACACAGTTGGGGGGCGGGATGGGGGGGGGGCGCTATCAAGGCTGAGTGGGGCTAGGCAACTACCCAATCTGTGAATCATGAGTGGACTGGTGAGGGGGGGAATGGCTGTGGGTGGGATTGCAATCACAGTTTGACTAGGACTAGATTTCAGAGACAAGGGGACCCAGCCTATGAGCACCCGGAGGCCCTCATTGGGCTACGCCCTCCGTTGCCTCTTTCCATCCAGCTCTCGTCTGGCCGTGAGTCACGGGAATGTGTTGATTTGCATGCCGGTCGGTACTGTGGTACGGTACGGGTGGGTTGTGCCTTCACTTTGAGAAGGGAATCCTCCACATGGCCAACACCGACAGCCGGGGAGTGGGGTCCGGGGGGGGGGGGGGGGTTTGGCACAAGGCCTTGGTGGTTGGCTCTGTTAGCCTGTGGCGGCGCCTATTGGCCTCTCGCCCTTGAACCTTCTGCTATGACAAGCAGGCATCCGTACTACTGCGGGCATCCGCACTGCCGCGGGCATCCCCCTGCCTGGGGGGGGGGGGGGAACCAGAATGCAACTTCTGCCCATGGCGTCCTCCCCTGACGGCCTGATCAGTGCCCGGTATGCGGTCATCACCAAGACCCCAGGCTGGGAGGTGCTCACCACAACCAGCAACGTGGACGTCACACAAGGCCATGGGTGATGGCTCACCAATGTGTGACTTGCTGGTAGTGCGTTGCAATAATATCTTCTGCGCTGTGCGCCATTCATGGCGAGCGCGTTGCAGAAATATCTTCGGGGGGGGGGGGGTATACCATAAAGACCGGATGTACGCACATTCGGCACAACACAAACACTTTCTGATCCGTCGACGTTGGGTTGCAGCTGAAGCGGTACGCACTCGGGCACTGGGCAAACAGAAGCGGGCCTGTGATGGGCAGGACGATGGCTGGCGGTGTGGGTGGAGCCTCACAGCCGCCCGCCGGGTGCTGACCGCCATTGATGCACTTGTCAGGCCCAAACATATTCGGGGGTTGAGGTCGGGGGTGTGCAGCCTAATGAAGGTGAGCTAAGCGAAGGTGTGGGTGGGACCTTTGGTAGACTCACCCTGTTTGACACCGCCCCCGACCAAGGGCTACTAGATTGCACCCACTCAAAGGCCGGCAAGTTCAAAAGGAGGGGGAATGGAAGTTTGGGGGGGGGGGGGGTGACCTAATTAAAAAACAGACTAATGCACTCCACAGTCAGGCACAAGTGCATCTGTATTCTCTATGCCAAACCTGGTTAAACCTCAAGACACACGCGGTGTCTGAAACAGAAAACAGAACATCATGTCTGACTACAGTTAGTCAGACAATCACAGTCAGTAGCTGTCAGTCAGACAGCAGCAATCAGCGTCGAATGGAAGTTTTTTTTGGGGGGGGGGATGATGGTGTTTGGCAGATTTGGTGGGTGGGTGTGGGGGGAACCTCTTCTCTGGACTCCCTCCCCTGTTCATGTCTCAGATGTCACGTGGCCAAAAAGATCCGGGAGGGGTTGGGGGGGGGGAGGGGGGCGGGTTCAACTACCACCGCACCTTTCTGTTTCCCTCGAGGCATGCCTCCACAAGAAACAAAGAAAGCACTACCAAAAGCAAATGTGTGAATTTGGAAGGACCAACTTATGTGGTGAGGGGGAGGGGGAGGGGGGGGGGGGGGGTAAAGGGTGAGGAGTCGATTGACGCCGCCCACCAACATCTGAGGGCTTTCGGTGGCAGCACAGTTTTGTGGGTGAGATTGGTGGGGAATGGGGGAGGGGGGAGGGGGTGGAAGTTGCCACACGCGGCGTAGGGGAGCACTGCATGTCCGGGGGTTTGGTGCGTGGCGCGTGACCAAGCGTGCGTGCGCATGTGCATGCCGGCGTTGTCCAGTGTCCGGGCAGCCCCTCCTCCTTTTGTGCTGCTGCCCACGTTCCTTGGGGGGCCCAAATGATGTATTGGAAGAGAGGACGGGGGGGGGGGGGGTGTTTGGCCAGACCCCCCCCCTCCTATGGTCCCCCTGACCCGGCGCCAAAGGCGCTGAGAAGTTTTCTAAGGTTAAATCCTCTTGCGCAAAAGGCACGGAAGAAAATTTTGCCTCCAACAGTGGAAGGGGAGGAGGGGGGGGGGGTCCAGGTGTCAGCCGTTCTAATACATCCCTGGGGCCCTCAAGATGCGGTCCCCTCGAGAGGCCACTCAGGACAGCGCGGGTGAGGGTTTTCACACCCGTGCTTTCACACCCGTGCTATGGTACTATCGTGTGTGTCCCGCCCCAAGTGCAGGATGGCTCCTCCCGGCACATCGCCCACGGGGGACCACGCACAGCCCAATGTGCTTGTGGCTTGATGTGAACTCAAGGCTCTCTGCGGACTCTATGGCAAGTCAAGTGGAAGGCCCATGGGCCAGAGGTCGGGCTATGACAGGCTTCCGCGTGAGCCGCAGCCGAATTGGCCGCCCGACCGCAGGGGCTTGGGAAAACAAGGGAAATGGGGGAAAAAGAGGGGAAATGCAGAAAATTGGGGGGGGGATGGGGTGAAATGGGGGGAAATGGAGGAAAATGGGTAATACTGAAAAATCGCCAAAATCCATTTTGGGAAGTGTATAAAAAATGTGTGCAATTGACAGGAAATGGGAGAAAAATCGGAGAAAAATGGGACAATTTTAGTCCAATTTCCCCATTTTTTCCAATCCCATTTCCCCCATTTTCCCATCTTCCTTCGATGAATGCTGCTCGCCGAACCAGCCGGCCGGGAAAATGGAATACTCTCGCCAAGCCGACATTGGCCAATTTGTCGGCCAACACTTGCTATGAGGACTTGCTCCAGGATGTCGCATGTCCAGCAGTTCGTTGGTGGCCCGTACATCTCCCACGACCCCCCCCCTCCTCGGACCACAAAGCAATGCCATGGTTGGCTGATACTGTGGAGGGTGCCCAGCAGGGTGCTCCCTCCGTGTGAGTGTGTGGGTCCCATGTTTTCACCTGCTCCTCTGCCCTTTTCTCCATCTCTTTCTGCCTGGTGCACCCCCGTCTCTTGTCCTGCGCTGCCGATCTTAGGGATGGTATGATTTCTGTGGAGGGGGCAGGCAGCTGCGGCGTTCAATGAAGGGGCGGGGGGTGATGGTGGGGGTCATGCATCACGTTTCAGCCCCGGCCCCTTTCATGGTCTTGCCCTGTGGAGAACCTCTGCCTTCCCGTGCACAGAAAGGCGCCCATGTCCCCATGACTTAGTGATTCATGGCCCGTGCTGCCGACAGTACACTCAGATATCCCCTCATCAATGCCAGTCTTGCAATGCCTGCGGTACTTTGTATTTCAAGGGCCTTGACATCCATGTGTGCATCTCTGTGTGCACCCCCCCCCCCTCTCTCTGGGTGCTTGTGTATATCTGTGCGTGCCTCTCCCTCTCCCTCTCCCTCTGCCTCTCCCTCTCCCTCTTCCTGCCACCCCTCCTCGCGCCCCCCCCCCCCCGCCCCCCGCCGCCCCTCTCTGTCCATCTCTCCCTCCCTCCCTCCCTCCCTCTAAGCCCTTCTGAATGTCCCTAACCCTAACCCTGACCCTAACCTGAATATCTCTTTCTCTGTCTCTCTCTCTCTCTCTCTCTCTCTCTTCTCTCTCTCTCTCTCTCTGTGTGTGTGTGTGTGTGTGTGTGTGCATGTATAGTTGCTCGTAGTGGTCTTCATGTGTGGGTATGTGTACATCTCTCTCTCTCTTTCGCTCTCTGTGCGCATGTTTGTGTATGTGTGTGCAAACCCCTCTCTCTCGCTCTCTCTCTGCGTGTGTGCGTATCTGCGTGTGTACATCCATCTCTCTCCCTCCCTGCCCCTCTCCGGAATGGGCACGGTGTCCTTCAAACGTACGGGAGTACTGGTCTGGCGGACCACGGCCGGGGGGACTACAAAGTTGCCATCAGCAGGGTGCACGGCTCGAGGCTGACACCAGACGCGGGCAGATACTGCGGAGCAGGCACAGGGCGGGGGGGGCACAATGGGTCAGGTGTGGACCCGCCACTGTCGCTCCAGCCGCGCCTGCCCCACGGCCTTCATTGCTCTCTCACTTCATCACATGTTCGTCCGGCCCATGGCCTTGCTTGAGTTCCAATCAGTTCTTTGTCCCTGCCTCCCTGGCTGGGGTAAGAGCTGTGGGCCTCGGTTCTGGCCTTTACCGCCTGGGGTCACTGCACACTGCACCGGGTGGGGGGGGGGGGGGGGGCACCATCCCCAATCTGCTGACGAATACCCTTCACAGTCCCCGGCGCCGTGCGCACTCGTCTACCCCCCCCCCCCACATCATGGCCTGGCACAGGGGTGAGGGGACACGGGGGGTCCTCCACAAAGCGGTGCACGATGCATAAAACCGCAAACTGCCGGGGGCACCACCTCCGCCTTGTCCAGGAAGCCGCTCCCGTTCTGGTCCCAGCGGGCGAACTCCACCTCCAGCAGCTCCTCGGCCGCCTGGGCCTTCTGCCTCAGCCGGTGGGTGGGTTTGCACTCCGGGGCCGGCGGGCCCGGTCTCTCCTCCTTCTGGACCGCCCCGCCCTCGAGGGCGGGGGCCTGGGCTGCGGGGCCGTGGAGCGGCGGCAACGACGAGGGGCTTTGGTCCATCGAGGAGCCCGGGTCCTTGACACAGGCCAGTGCCGGCAGCACCGCGCGGGATGATGTGTGGTCCTGGGGGCGGGAGGGCCAGGGGGGGGGGGGACTGAGTGCGGGGGGGGGGTGGGGGGGGGGCAGGGCCAGGGCGGGGGGGGGGGGGGGGGGGTCAGGGTCAGGGCGGGAGGGGGGGGGGTCAGGGTCAGGGCGGGAGGGGGGGGGGTCAGGGCGGGGGGGGGGGTCCGGGGCCAGGGCGGGGGGGGGGGCAGGGCCAGGGCGGGGGGGGGGAGACTGAGTGCGGGGGGGGGGAGGGCGGGGGGGGGGGTCAGGGCCAGGGGGGGCAGGGCCAGGGCGGGGGGGGGGGGGGGGGCTCAGGACAGGGCACAGGCCGATAGGCAGACGGACGTTGGTGAAGAGGGAGGGAGGGAGGCAGAAGGAGGGCGGTGAACCGCATCGCTGTGGAAAGGTGGCCACTTGTACAAGCGCAGAGGATGTGCTTTTGGGGGCACAACATGCGGCCACGCAGTGGACAATCCGGGGTTGGAGGGGCGCCCCGGATTGCGCGCACATTTGCGTTTTGGTGAGCGTTCCACACTTAAATCCAAAAGCGCCATCACAATGCACAGTGCGTTTTGGGGGGGGGGGTCCGCCACAACGCACACGGGATGGCCCCAGACCCCCACAGTACCCACAGTTAGGGGGTGGGAAGGTGGGGCAGGTACAGACTGTACACCGTGCAAGGTGTGCAGCCGTGGGCGCAGGTGCCTGTACCCCTGAGACAAATGAAGGGCAAAGGACAAATGAAGGGCACGCGCCCCCCTGCCCACACCGCCCAACCTGTGTGACATTCCGTCGGGTTGTTGCTCCTTTACGGGGCCCTGGACAGTCACCCGTTCTTCCCTTCGCATGCTGCGTCGGGTCGCTGCTTTCTGTCGGCCGCTGCGGCCGGTGCTCTTGCTGGTGTTGTTTCCGCGTTCGCGGAGCCCAGTAGTTGGTGTGTTGGGGCTGTGCTGGATGTGGCATGGTGTGCCGTTTGCGCGTCAGCGGCGCCCAATAGTTGGCGTATTGAGGATGTGCTGGTTGTTGGCGGGGTCGTTTGACTGTGTTTGCTGTCCACACACCTCTGTCCACAGGCCGTCCATCGCCTGCCTCGCTGTGTTTCTGTGAGGCCCAGGTGCCCTGTTCCTCCACGCGCTGTCCGGGCCGTCCACCATATGCCCTTTTCCCCCTCACCGCTGGTCTGCCCCTGATGGGCGCCCGCTCCTGTTGCGCAAACAGCCCATCTGGGCTGCGGGAGACACCCCCCACCTGATGCCGGCTGAGACAAATAAAGGGCACGCGCCCCCCTGCCAACACCGCCCCCCCCCCCCTTCCCTGGACACGACCACGACGGGAAGGGCTGCGGGGGTATGTCCGGGGGTACACCCCCGTTTCCAGGAACACATCGTTTACATCGCGTGTCCCAGGCCCCGGGGGGAAGGCAGTGTCAGTGGGTGGGAGTGGGACGGTCGCCCCTCGGCTCACGAGTGCTGCCACTGCCTCTTGGCGTCCCCTTCCAAGACCGCGACGTGCGGAGGGTGCCCACCCCCGCCACTGGTGTGGGAGAGGGCACGCAGGGCCCGGGCGGTCCGGATCGGCGAGGGCTACCCGTCGGTGGTGCGCGGCATTTGGCCTTTTGAGGAAACGCCGGGGGGGCTGGGCACTGGGGTCCCGTGGGCGGGGGGGGGGGGGGGGGGCTCCAAAGGTCAGGCGTGGACCCGCCACTTAGCTCCAGCCGCGCCCGCCTTCCCACGGCCTTCATCGCCGGCTCAGTGCATTTGCGTGTTCGACCGGCCGGCAAATGTTCCATTGGCCCTGGGATCTCCTCCCGGTGCTCTTGAGTTCGGGGTAGAGTCAGGGCTGACTGGTTCAGGGCTGTATTGCCGGGTCATGCCGGCGTAGGTGCTGAGGGGGTCGTGGCGTCTATTTGGTGTTCCCTGTTGGCTCATATCTGATTTGAAGGCATGCTTGCGCAGACCTCCTAAGTCTCCGGCACCAAAGTCACCGGCCCATTCCACGGCCTTGTAAAAAACTGTAAAAAACGTAAAAAAACTGGTAAAAAAAACTGTGAAAAACTGTAAAAAAAAAAAACTGTAAAAAACTGTAAAAAAACTGTAAAAAACTTGTAAAAAACTGTAAAAAAAACTTGTAAACAACTGCACAAGGGGTTGTGGGATGCATCCCGTCATTGCCTGATCGTTGCTAAATGGTTTGTGATATTTCCTCCCGGTTTTTGTCAACTTTTTTTTGGGCCTTTCTATGGTTTGATACACCCAGTACATAACAAACCACACGTCAGCACAGCAGTGACGAGTAACACAGCCCCTGCATGCCCCTTGTTGTTTCACTTTTCTTATGGTAAATTGCCAGTCACCGCAGTCACCGAGTGTAAAAAACTCCCCAACCACCAATCACCGAAGGTCACCGAAATCCCGGCTACTTAGGAGCCCTGCTTGCGTGTGCGTGTGTGGGCCCCCCTTGGCCACATACCTGTCGCTCAGTTTCGCCCGGACACGGAGGGTCTGGGGGGTGCGAGAGAGTCAGGAGTCACGCGTGTTTGGCCGCTGCCACCGGCTTGTGGGTGCCTTTTATGTGGAATCAGGGCCCCGGATCAGGGATGCATTAGAAGGGAAGGGGCCTCGGAGGCGGCCCTGGAGGCGGTAAGGCAGGCGGTTGGAGGAGGTTGCCAAAGCGGTTGGGGGCGGTTACTGTCGGTTACGAATGCCATTGAGGCTGGCGCTTGCCGTCAGGGGGCTCTGGTGTGTTGTGTTGGTCCTTAGGATTGAAAAACCCCCAGTGGGGACAGCCTTTTGGAGTCGGCTGCAGCAAGGACACATAACCATCCATTAGGGTCAAGTGGGGGGCGGTGTGGACGGGTGAATGTTGCATGGCTCTGGCGTCGCGAAGCGCGAGTTTTCTGTGCTGCACGAGATGGCTGAGGCCGTGTCCGTGGATGCTGGACTATCAGGGGGCGCTCCATCGAAGCGCAGGGGGAGGCGGGGGGCTCATTGTAACCAGGTCCAGTGATGATAGGAGGTTGAGGGATGCTCTCGGGCAGGGGGGGGGGGGGGGCGGGGCATGCCCCACTACCACGTCACAAGGCATGCGGCGGGGCTGCACCTCTGGGGCCTCCCGTCCAGCGGCGGCAGGCTGGTCCTGAGGCACGGTGCCATGGGCCGTTCCCCCGGCGCTGCTGCCGGCGACAATCACTGACGCCCGGCGGGTCACCGTCTCAAAGAGGGGGGACTCCCCGTTGACCTCCAGCGTCCGCAGCTTCTCCAGCGCGATGGCCCCCTCGGCCTCCGTGTCGATGAGGTCCCAGAGGGACTGCATGTCGGTCAGGGTGGGGTCAAACCCCATGCCCCGGATCAGGCTCTCCACCTCCCCGTGCCCCAGCATTGCGTCAACCTCCGCCCCGAACTCCGTGAACACCAACGCCAAGGCCTTGAGGCGGGCGTCGGTGAAGCTCAGCCGGTCCACGACCGCTGTCCGGGGGGCGGCCGGGCTCGGGGGCTCCAGCGCAGGCGTGAGGGCCTGGACACTCGCGGGCGGGGGCTTGTGGGGGCTGGCAGGATGCCTCGGCCCGGCGGAGTGCCTTTTGTTGAGGACGGGGGCTTTGCGCTTGGGTGCCATGACACAAGTGGAGCAGAGGGCCCAGCGAGACTCGCTGTGCTTCACATGACAGACCTGCAGGGGAACGGGTGCTGGGAGGCATCCGGGGCAGGGATACATTGAAAGGGGGGGCGGGGATAACCCACCTCCAGGGCGCCCAGCGTATGCGCAGCGACTGTCCCCCTGACGCCAAGTGGCAGCCTCAATGGCATTTGTAACCAACAGTAACCGCCCCCAACCGCTTTGGCAACCTCCTCCAACCGCCTTGGCAACCTCCTCCAACCGCCTGCCTTACCGCTTCTGGGGCCGCCTCCGAGGCCCCTTCCCTTCTAATGCATCCCTGATCCCGGGCCCTGATTCCACAAAAAGGCACCCGCAAGCCACTGCAGCTGTTGCTTTGCCACCCACTGACGGCGGGCCACCGCCAGCCACCGGATGTGCAGGTGCGCCCCCGTTTCGGGGTGGGAGGCATGTGGGAGGTGGGGCGCAGGGCGGTCTGTTGGAGTCAGTCAGTGTTGTATTGTGCTACAGCACGTTTGCTGTTGGCATGCAGTTGAGCTGCAGCGACTGCCACAGGGGCTCGCAGACAGTAGCGTGTACTGTCGGCAGTCACACAACGGGGCTCAGTTCAATGGTAGCAGGTGGCGCGGCCACCGGCTGCACAAACTAGACTCGGCCGGCTCTATTGTCCCATCCAACCCCTCCCATTGCACCTCCGCACTGAACCAAAAAACATGCAATACATGCAATACCTCAGACACTACTACCATTGATAGAGCGCTTACGCTTCATTCGTTTCAACACCGTTCGAACTTAAAAGTCGAGACTCATTGCATCATCCATTTCCTTGGCTGTGATCAACTTGGGAGGCTGCCCCTGCTGGGGGCGGGCCGCAATTGCGGCAGAGACCATGTCTTTTTGGGCCACGTATTCGGACTCCGCGATAATGGACACCGAATCCTTCCCGCTGACCCCATCAACACCATGCCTGGGAGGGAGGTAAGATCCTCCCCTGTAATCCTCCAGGTTGCTGTCCGCATTTCACCAACGCTGAAACGCATGCAATCAATACCCACCTCCATGTTTTTGGTGCACGAGGCGAACACTGCAGCCATGTCAGCTTGATCCCACCACGGAGGCACATTCACAGCAAACGCATTGGTAACTTTGGCTTTGTTCCGATGCTCTGGAAGCGGCGGTCACTTGTTGTCATCAACTGACAGAAACTCACCAGAAGCAATATCTTTGAAGGAGGGCCGACTCCAATTTCATTTGGCAAGGGGGGGGGGGATCCCACCCCACCCCAAAAGCCCCCCCCCCCTCTAAGGGCACCCCCCTCCTTGCAACGGGGTGGGGTGGGATGGGGCCAAATCCTTGACTGCCGAAATTGAATGCAAGGCGATAGCATTTTTGGCCTAGCCAGATGGTGATTGTTCATTGTCTGCATTGCATACATCCCAACGACCGGTGCCTCACTGCCACAGGTCTAAAGGGAGATTGTATTTGATGGGCAAACATGTGAAACATGAGCTAATAATTAGCATCTAGAAAATTACAACACCCATTAATAGAATTGCACCACGCACCAACGGGCAGCAAACCAGCCTTGCCAAATGAGCAAATCAGCCTGGCTGAATGCCACATGTCTGCACAACATGCAAAAAAGGGGCAACTGGCTGCATTGCTTCAGTCGGGCACACATTTTGGCTCCAAATCAGCCACTAGAGATGCTGACATGGGTGGAGCTGCTATCGCGGCTACTGGTGCTACTGCCACTAGTGCTACTGGTGCTACTGCCACTACTCTCATCGTCACTGCAACAACATCAGACATGGGTCATGGGGCTACAAAAAGAATGGAATGGCACAGGACACAGACCAAAATACACAGTGCTAAGGTATGCCATCCCACCCCACCCCAAAAGCCCCCTCCCCCCGCCCGGAAAAGCACCCCCCCCCTTCTAAGCGGGGTGGGGTGGGAAGCCCCCCCCCCCCTGCCATATGAAATTGGCCCTGCCCGAGAGGCCCACAAACAACGCAAGATGGACATGCTGCTTTTGGAGAACTTCCCATCCCAACTCTAAAATGCCCCACGAGCATTTTTGATGGCCCAACAATTTGGAGATGAATCACCCTGAACACGCCTTCCGAGGACCAGTGCATGGCAAGAAGGGTGGAAATCATGAAAGGCGCCCATACCGCCTTTGGGGGACTTCTTGGCAAATGCTTCAAATACTCGATGCATTGATTTGATTCCGTCTCCTTGATACCACGTCACCGGCAGGATAGCGAAATACGGGGCAGATCCATGAGTGTCCGCCAAAAGCCCAACTTCTTGTCTGGTCAGATGGGCAAAGAACATTTGGGAATGCTTGGAATCCGAACCCGGCATTACATACTCCTCCAATTGATTACGCTTCAAGGTGGCCATCACTGCATTGATGGAATCCCGATGAATTTGAATGGCATATTGATTGGGCCGTATGGTAGGCTCCTTGAAACCCTTCTCTCTGGCGATCCACCAGGTCGCATCAGTTGCAACCTCTTGAAAGACGGAGAGCCTCCCCTTAAGCTTTGAGACTCCGGTGATGAGGTAACTACCCACACCTCATACAAAGAATGGTCATGTAGATGCGTCACTTTCCTGTTTGTAAGCTAAATTTTGTCACAAGACATTGGCAAATTTCCAGATAGGGAAATGGCTCTCTCCAAAAACCAAAATCCGATCCCTGGAAAAGGACGAGCCCAATATTCCCCAAAGTAGGTAGATTCGCCATGATGCGCTTGATATGGACCATCACCTGATCGTAGTCTTCCAACCCGACAACGAACAGCACCGATGGGCTAGAGCAATAAAAGACAGAAGTCAGCTGTTCCACAGAGTTGCACTCAGCAATGCCCTCACACTTCACAAAACTTGCGTCAAAGAAGCCTTTTGACAGCCATTGATAGTCTTGAATCACAATATCATAAGCCTCAAGCATACCGAGGCACACAAGTTGGTGGCTCTTAGTAAGCAAGATGTGTGCTTCACCCTTTGGGGCAAAGCGAGTGAAATGCTCCCTGCCTCTCATTTGGTCGATGGAAGCAGGTGTCAACGAGGGCTTACATGGGCACAGAAGGCTGTGATTGTCGCCTTATATTGATGGTGTCGATATATATGATCAATGCCAACCCCTTGGGGCTTGACAGCATGGAGCAAAATAGCACCGAAAAAAATAGACAATCAAAAAGTGTGGGGGGGGGGGGGTAAGGGGGCTGACGGGGGCAGTGGGAGGGTTACCGGTTTGGGGCAGATTGCACCGCCAAGTCTCTCCAAACCTGGCCTTGTCTAGATGACCATTCAAGACACTATTCTACGAAATGAGTTATTGCTTGGATCAGAGTTGACGTGCCGACGATGTGCGAAGCATTGGAAATCGCCCTCACAACCCCGTTCCCAAATCACTTGCCCCCCTTGGCCATGTAGAAGCTTGGTGGGAGAGCATTCCACTCCAAATGAATGCAATATGCACGGATGATCCATGGATCGTAGCCTAGAGCCCCCCTCCCCCCTCCACCATGTTTTCCAAGGCCACCCGACCCTCTCTCAATGGCGGCTCATTCATTCGAGGACAACCACCATTCGGGCGGCTGCTTAACCTTGAAGAACTCAAGGGAGATTGCGACTCCACAACACCACCACAATAAATGATCGGATGCATCCTGATGCGGGTTATTGGTTTTGAAAGTTTGACAGCCCAATGGGAATGTGCTTTGGATCCAAGGGTTTGCACCGATTATGAGGCACAAGGGGCATGGTCATCATGAGATATTGAGAGCCAAGAAAGACAAAGAAGACACAGGAGCAAGAGATCCCCCCCATCCTTTTGTCCACGAAACCTCCATATGGCTTGGTGGTTGAAGTCCGCCATCAATGCTATCACGGTGCGGTTTCGGTTCCATACCAATGTACGCAACATACACGAGAGATGGACACGTGCTGTTATTAATGCGGTTTGCCCCATTCAAATGGGGTGCTCACAGCACTCCTTATCAACCCACATATCATAGTGTTAGGAACGTTGGAACCTATTCTAGTTGCAGTACTACGCTTGGAGGAGATGGGTTGAAGTTCTAATTCAAAGTGTGCTACTTATAGTCGGGAAAAGGTGAAGCTTGCATTGATAATGACCTCTTTATGGTCACGGGCACCACGGACTGCCCAGTGGGTACTCGGAATCCATCCGCTTGCCTATCACAGTGCAAGTCAGACGCACGCATGCTGCATCAGTCTTGGGGATCACTAGTTGTTTTAGGATTCGCAGGCGGTCCGGACGATCAGGGGGTGGGCAGCCAGACTATATGGAATTTGGTAAAACCACATCTTGCATAACAGACTTTTGCGGACCTGTTGGGCTTAATGTTATGGGCAGTGTGGGAGGTGCATTGGTTGTTTCACTGGAGTGTCAAGGAGGGGGAGGTGGTATGAAGCCGGAGCCTTTCCTCTTGACGCGGGTATAGGTATTGGTTCAATGTCATCTTGCCTTAAGGATAAATCGTTGGCAGCAAGGGTGGATGGGTTTTGCCTCGCTATCCAAAAATGGAGAGCCCATCCAATAGGGTTGTTTCAGGCCCTACGCAGTGTTGTTCTAGTCTCAGTCCACCAGGATGTTCGGTCAGCCCTGACGTTGCCACCCCTCATTTATGAATGCTGAACATGCAGACCGTATCGGACAATGCATCACGTCAGTCGGTGGTTGACAGTCAGTCGGCGGTTGACATAGGCTCAAATATCTGAAGCATCTAAGGCAAGCTGGCCTTTGGTTGACATTCACGGTTTGTCAAGGCCCTTGTGAAAGAGCAGTGGTGGGGACATTGGAATGTACTCCATAGTGGATGTTGCCTCGGAGGTAAGCGTCTCGGAGCCTTTGTACCCGCATTCTAGACAGACCAACAACATGGCCGAGTTATGGGTAGGTTTGCATGCACCTCAGCATGTGTAGGGGTCGAAACTGCCCATTGTGTGGGATTCTGAATATCTTTTTAGGTTAACCCCACTGCAACTGCACAACTGCACAAGGATCCAAAGGGGTTGTTGGGTGTGTTGTGCACGTGCTTCGCACAAACTATAGCATCCTAGACCCAAATCTTGGAAAATCAAACAATGAATCCTAACATATTGTTCCAAGTGTGGTGTGTTGTATCTCCACCCGTAATCAGTGGGAGCATGCCACTTTCAACTTGTTGTTGTGAGCCTTTTTTTCTTCCCCAGTGCCCCAATACTCAAGGGGCTCATGCAATCTGCGTTTTGGTTCTGTGGCCAAGACAAACAGGAAAAAGAATCAACATGATGCAACATATCCCAAGGAAGAAAAAAGGCCAGATGCATGACCTTCCCTCCTCATGTACCCCCTCCCCAACCCCCTGTCTGGGTTCACCAACCCCAACCAAAACTTAACCCTTTGGTGGCCCCTCTAGAGACCCCACTTTACAATGATTATTCACTATAGTGCCTGCGCTTTGTGTGCTTGTCACGATTGTTTACAAAGTTTGTTTAGTGGTGGCAAGTGCTTTGGTGGCACGGCATGCACTCTCGAGTGCTTAGCAATGGGCTGGACTTCAATTGTCTCCCGGGAAAAGCTCACCAGGTGTTGGAATTGAGAAGTTGTCGCATGAGACCCGACTTACTTATTTAGCCCAATCAGGCCCATTGGGGATGACGAAATCATTTGGCACAAGAACGTCTTCATACAACGATTGGTACGTCAATAATGCACACTTCACCTTTTCCACATCTTGGGAATCAAAATTGAAGCCCATCAAGCACGGCACCGTACTTAGAATAGGTTCCAACGTTCCAAATGGTATTCGCAATAGAACCAAGCTTCATGCCCCACAGGTCTTTGGGCCCCTCGGACCATCAGGGACGACAAAGTCACCAAGCACAAGAAGGACTTCACGCAATGATTCGTATGCCAGCAATGCACGCTTCACCCTTTTCCACCCATGAACAGTGTAACCCTGAGAATCAAAACTGAAGCCCATCTCCTCAAGCTCTATAGCTAAAATAGAGTCCTTACTTCCTAATGTTGTGCACAGTAATACAAAGCTTCATGTCAAATAGGTCCCACAATTGATGTACTTGGTAGAGGCTCCTAAGTACTAATGTAGTGTGGTGGCACACTGAGCTTCATGTCCCACATGTCTTCGGGCCAATCGAAACCATTTGCGATGACCACATCACAAGGCACGAGAAGGAGAAGATCTTCATGCAATGTGTGTATGTTCGTATGTCAGCAATGCACACTTCACCTTTTGCCACACCGCACTTCCTGAGTGAACGAATATGTGACCGTGAAATGCTTCAGTGTGCCTCACGCCACCCCAGAAATACAATGCCCAAGTTGCATGGGTCCGTGGAGGAAGCCCTGGCCACCAGTTCTCGACGGTGGGAAGTATCCGTGGAAAACATTCCTCCCCGTTTGAGTGCCTTGGAAGGGGGTCGGTAATCCCACTCACCCACTCACCCTCCCGTGGGCCAAGCCTGTGGTCCAGGATGCGAAGCCCCGCCAACCGCCAACACACGCTGGGCGCCAGCCCCTCTCATCCCAATTCCCCGCTCCGTGACCCAACGACCTAACATTTGTTCCAAGGTTTCATGATTAGGAGGAGCCATAGTTGCAGCCCTCAAATTTAATTCCCTGGTCACTTCTCTTCTTCCTGCTCCCTCGACTACCCTCGCCACTGCAGTCTTTGTTTCCTTGTTGCTAAGCCTGGATCCGCTGCTATGCGCTTGGTGGTTGACTATGGTGAGGTCAATAAGAAAACCCAGAACCACTCAAGGAGTATCGCCAACATGGAGAACACCCTGGAACGTATCGCTAAATGTCACTACCCTCCCCCCCCTTGCGCAAACGGGGGCCAAGTTCTGGTTCCAGGACCAAAAGTGCGGAAACACAGGGTCCCCGTGTTTGGACAAGCCCGTGTTAGCGCGCGGCACGTACTAGGGAACACAAGTTGCAGGCATAGCCCAACCTTAACCCTCCCAACATGATAGCACAAGTCATTTTTCTTTAGCCACACAACTCAGGTGTCACTCAGTCACTTTCATTCTGATTGACAGGCACTGAATAGAACCCCTTGCCAACCTTCCGCTTCATCTTGAAGAGCTGGACATGCTTGCCTTCTAGGGCTGGCTTCGGGGCTGCCTTGGGAGCAGGCTTCGCGGCTGGCTCAGGCACAGCCTTGAGTTTCGTACCCTTTATCCACGATGTCCTTTGTAAAGTACAGCTTGCCCTCAAAAACATGCCCCAGACCCCAAACCCCACGTGCGCAACTCCCAGCCCATTGGCACAGGAGCTGCAGGTGCTGGGCTAGAGCGTGCCACGGGTGTAGTGCTCCGCGTGGGGGACCGGCCACGCTCAGGTGAAAGAGGCGGCGAGGGAGCCCCATCCGAGGGTGAAGGTGATCGTATGGGGAAGGAGACACGCTCCAGAGGTGCATGATGCTCTTGTTCATGCCCGTTGCGCTCATACACAATGTGAATGTACTGCTCACCTCGTGTTGAGGGACCCAAAACTCGAGCAGGCACAAACTCATTGTTTGTGTACCGCTGGTATGTGACAGGCTGTCCAGCAGCGAAAAGAGAATCGTTCATGACTATGAAAGAGTGTCCAACAGACCGGCATACACCCCAGAGTACAAGAGCACATGGAATAATAGCTGTAGCAACACTTTGTCACCCATATTGACCCTTCCTGCATCCTCAACAAAGATATTAACCACGTTCTCTATTGGATCAGAACCGAAAAAACGACGGTTCAAAAAAAAGGACCAAAAGTGCGGAAACACGGGGTCTCCGTGTTTGGACAAGCCCGTGTTAGCGCAAGGGGGGGGGAGGGTACAAAACTAAGATGGATAAGCACAGTGGATTTTGGCAGGTAGACCTAACCCGAATAGCCCAAGAGTTGCTCGCCTTTGTAACGCCTAAAGGCCGTGTCTTCCGATGGAAGGTCATGCCCTTCGGTGTCGCGAATGCTCCTGCCCTTTTTCAGGAGCTGATGAATAAAATCCTACATATCCTGAGACGCAAACCCGTGGTGCAGGAACTGGTTTCCCGCGGGGCTGAAATGGAAGCACACATCGATGATGTTAGCCTGGGTACTAATACCCAAGAAAAGTTGATATCCTCCTCCTACAAGAATTTTTCACTGTTTGTCAAGAAAACCATCTCCGCATTAAACTCGAGAAATGTGAGTTCATGCAAGAGGAGATGGTGTACTTAGGTTTCGATGTGGGGTATGGCCCAACAGGACATGACAATCCGTGATGACCCTAACAAGGGTTTACACGATGTCCGCAGTTTTATTGGGGCGTGTAATTTTTACCGACGCCACATACACAATTTTACCTATTCATCAGCCCCCTTGACTGACCTGGTCCGCTAAGGAAGCCTTGTTTGGCAAATTGGCATGACATTATTGCCAAAACACCACCTACAGCACTGCGGCCTTGGCTGGGTGTTTTGGGTTGGGGTGGGGGTGTGATTTTCCCCACAAACCCGCTGTTTGTGTGTCAAGTCGGGTGACAAGTTTGTGTACCGTATGGTGTGATTATATAGTTTCTTTTGTCTGGTGCAATGGTGGGATTTAGCTGTGTTTTTTCTGAGATCGTCGAGCACAGGAGGGTGTCCCAAATCACGCGCGCGCACTGAATCGCAGCACAGAAGATGTACAGATTGGCAGACTTTCTAAAAGAATTTCACGGTTGTCTCACGTTTACATGTGGGATTGATTTGCTGAGTTAGTGAGGATCTTTTAGTTTTGCAATTTTGCGTTGTGATGAATACACTGTTGGTTAATTGGTATGAAATGACTTTCGATGTTATTCTTGGCTTTGTTTAGGCCTTAATGGGATAGTGTTGAACTCGCTCCCTTCGGCAGCGTTTCCCGTCGTGATGAAGGACCAGAACAGTGGATAACCCGAACCTGAACCACATTTGATGTATTGGTTTTCCTTTGCTGGTGTTGCTACTGGAGGATTGGGGATAGAAGACCCTATGGCTAACCTGATTTCCGAAAACTTGTGGATTTGAATTTCCAAAACTCAGTGGGATCAGTGGAGTTCAACATTTACGACAACGTTCAAAATAAATCACATCAGGACGCGGAATTCGTCCGCGAAACTCGTCCCCAAAGACGTCCTAAAGATTCGTGCCTGAAAATTGTCCCCGAAAGTCGCCCTCAAAAATGGTGGCCAAACACGTCCCAGAAACTCGTCCCCGAACCTTGTCGTCAAAAAACAGCCCCAAAAGAAATCCCCAAACTCGTCCCCGAAACTCGTCCCAGAACTTGTCCCCAAAATTCGTGCCAAAACTCGTCCCCAAAACCCATCCCCAACACTCGTCCCCAAAAATTGTCCCCGAAACTGGTCTCCGACACTCTTCCCCAAACTCGTTCCAGAAACTCGTCCCCAAAACTCGTCCCCGAAATTCGTCCCTGAATCACGTCCCCAAAACTTGTCCCTCAAATCCATCGCTCAAACGCAACCCCGAAACCAATGCCCGAAAACCCTCCCCAAAACTGGTCTCCGAAACTCGTCCCCAAGACTCCTCCCTGACACTCGTCCCCGAAACTTGTCACCAAGACACGTCCCCGATCTAGGCCCCCAGACTCATCTCCAAAGCCGTCCCCAACACTCGTCGCCCAAACCCGTTCCCAAAATGGTGCCTGAGAATCGTCCCCTAGACTTGTCCCCAAACTCGTCCCTGAAACTCGACCCATACTTCGTCCCCTGAACTCTTCCCGGAAAATCGTGCCCGGAAATTGTACCCAAAAAATTCTCCGCGAATCTTGTCCCCGAAATTTGTCCCTGAGACTCGTCCCTAAAGCCGTCCCCGAAACTCGTCCAGCAAACTCGTCCCAAACCGGTCCCTGAGACTGGTCCACGAAATCGTCCCCGAAACTTGTCCCCGAGACTTGTCCTTGGAAAGTTGTACCCGAGACTTGTCCCCGAAACTTGTCCCCCACACTCGTCCCCGAAACTTGTCCCCGAACTTCGTCCCCGAAACTCGTCCCCGAAACTCGTCCCGAAACTGGTCCTCAAAACTCGTCCCCGATATTTGTCCCCGAAATACGTTCCCAACACCCTTCCCCGAAACGCATCCCTGAAGCTCGACCCCAAACTCTTCCCTGAAACTCGTCCTGGAAATTCGTCCCCGAAACTGGTACCTGAAACTCGTCCCCAAAATTGCTCCTCAGGAAACGGTCCCCAACTCGTCACCGAAACTAGTCCCCAAACTCGTCCCCGAAACTCCTCCCCGAAATCTGTAGCTGAAGATCGTCCCCTAGACTCTTCCCCGAAACTCATCCCCAAATTCGTGCCCAAACTCGTCCAAGCACGTCCATCTCAAATCCTGTCCCAGCAATGGGAAACAAAACACTGAGTGTACAATCATACCTGACCTTGATCACATTCCGTGACCTTCTTTCACCTCCCGTACCTCCATGCCTGCAATCTGCCCCAACAGACCACCAAGATGCACGACAAGCAGACCTGGGGGTGCACCGGTGGGGGAGCGGGTGGGGTCGACCCTTCTCAGGATGCAACCACCGTACCCAACACCCTCCCTGGGCTCCCACACCCCAATCACTCCCACAGGATAATACAAACTCCCAAAACATGTACCACAACAACCCGAAGAAATGTGTACTTAATGTGTACTTAAATATGCACTTAAAAACCCCGAATTGTACTAAAAAAACCCATTTGTAACGGAAACCCCCCACTTTGTACCCCCCCCCCCCGCGAAATGCATCAAAAACCCCCAGGGGCTTCTTGACACATTTTGGGGGAGTTTCTTTCTGGTACCTTTTGCGCTGGGGGGGGGGTGCGTTTTGCGACTTTTCGGGGGGGGGGTTGTACGAAGCGGGGGGGGGGTTTCGGTATTCACCAGTTGTGTATGTGCATGCATATGCGTATGTGTTTGCAGCCGGAAAAGCAGCGGGGGGGGGGGGGTACTAAGCAGGGACACCAGCATACGTTTACAGCTGTGAGCATGGCACGATTGGTTAAATTGTAACACAAACAAGTGATTCACACACAATGAAGATCAAGAATCATACTGTTGAATGGACATTCGTTCGCTAAGTACAATGAAAAAGCCCTCTGCAAGCAGAGTAGACATTTCAGTATTGCAGCTGATCAAATCTGATTCAAAGATGCGATCAAACTTCAAAAATGCCAGCAGTTGTGCACTACACTTGATTGTCTCATTGACCATGTGGCAATTCATAGTGGCACTCTGCTGAATTCGCGCTGTGATGACTGACGTTCACTGGATATCATTAAGAAGCTCAGTACACCCAATTGGCTGCCATTTATATTCCATTTATGATCTATCCTATTACACCCCCCTTCTAAAATACTTCTGAGCAGGCCCAGGGCAGCACTGCCAGACCTGAAATGTTTGATTTAGGATGATTTAGGATGATAAAAATAATTTAGGACAGATCAGAATTCGCGGCGCAACGTGCACCCGCAACAACAACAGAATCAGTACATGCAATGGGCTGAGGCACACAGAGAATGGTGGGTGGGTGTGCCATAGCGCTGCGCTGATGTGCTGATGTATGCTGATGTGCTGCTTGCTTGTGTGTGGCAGGCTGTGCTTCTCATGCACCTTTCTACGCATCTTTCCTGCAAAAAAGCGGAAAAAGGAAAAGCAGGTCCACACAAGGCGATTCCTTGCAGCGCCTATCATTGGGAACTGCCGGCTGGCGGGCACCGAGCAGTGGTGCCCGCCATCGTGCTACACTCGTGCATTGCGGCAGCTTTTCATGAGGCTTAAGCTTCATGAGGCCTTGCGATACCGCGGAAGGTGGCGTGTTTCACGCATTTTTGGAGGATCTTGCAAATATGTAGTCGTCGATATACAAAAGAGTATCAGAACAATGTACAATCAACAGGAGCTGCAATACTGGTGCTGGACTTGCCGATGGTTCACAAGGGAGGAAACAGCCAGCCTGCAGTCCCCAGCCCATTGCAGCCATGCTCAGCGCAGAATGTTCACGTGGCATTGAAGCCAACAAAGAATACTTTTCCGTCCCAATGACTACGTTTTTTCAGCACGAAAATGGCAGTGTGCTGTACGTTGCTCTGCTGTACCACAGTGTGCCCTGCAGCGGTGTGCCCTGCTGTGGTGTGGTGCTGGAATCTTTTCGGCTGCGTCCCAGTCAACTGGTCTGCACAGAATGCACAAGCTCTCACCAAAGGTTCATGGGGGCGTGTCAGAACAGTGTGCGCACAGCGTGCACAGCGCGCACACAATAGGGAGAAATTGGGGGCTTTGCTACATTGGCATATTCTTGCCTATATAGACGATACTACACCCCCACAATGTTGGACACGAGGGCGGCGGCCTGTTCGACTTCTAGACCCCAACCGGGTGCGAAAACTTTTGGGGGTCTGGAGGGGGGGGAGGGGGGGGAGGGGGGGGAGGTGGGTCGGCCGGTCAGCCGCCGGGGCTCCCCAGGGAGGGTCGGTGGGTAACCCAACATAGATACCTCCAAATGATCCCCATGACGCGCTGATCATTTTGAACATACACAACTGGGGAAAAATTTTTTTCAGAAAAACTTTGCCCATTAGCTCAGGCTCCCATCAGCCAAGGTCTGACCTGGAGGTCAGGTTGGGGGTCAAATTTTTTTGTGTGTGTTTTCACCCATTTTAGAATTCTCCACGAAATTCTGAGTATTTTGAGTGTAGACACGTAGGGTAAAAAAAAACAATACCCCCTCAGGGGACAAAAAAAAATTCTATTGCCTTCGGCAAGGCACCTCGAAGAGGGGAGAGGGACAACCATTCATGAGTTGCTGAAGCTGTAAAACTGCATAAGCAGGTTGTGCCCCAGCCCCCTTGGAAGCCCCCCCCCCCCCCCCCACACCCAAATAGGGTGAAAAACACATAAAGAGGGTATTGCGCTTTTACTGTCCATGAGCCTATGTACAGAGGTCGAGGGGCTGGGGGGAAAGGGCCGATCTCAGAGTTCTGCGCCTTCCCCCCGGGCTGATTGCCCCCCGCCTGTGGTGCACGGCGGAACAGAGGGACGAGTCGGTCAAGACTATGTCTCTTCCGAGCTCGCCCTCCCGTGCGCCAGGTTAGGCATGGACATTCCCCCAGGGGACGCCGGCGCTACGGCGTCGGGCGCCCCAGGGGGGCGATGCGTCGGCGGGGGCTGCCGCACTGGCAGCCCCATGGAGAATAGTGTGGCCTGGCGCAGGGGCCCCGGTCGTCCTGGGCCTGCGCCCGGCGTGCCGCGCGTGCTGCACTGTGTGCTGCACTGTGTGCTGTGCTGTGCGCTGCACTGTGTGCCGCACTGTGTGTTGCGCTGTGTGCTGCACTGTGTGCTGCGCTGTGTGCTGTACTGTGTGCTGCACTGTGTGTTGCGCTTGCACTGTGTGCTGTGCTGTGTGCTGCATCCTGTGGTGCACTGCGTGCTGTATTCGCTGTGCTGTGCGCTGCACTGCGTGCTGTGCTGTGTGCTGCACTGTGTGCTGCACTGCGCGCTGTGCTGCGTGCTGCATCCTGTGGTGCTCTGTGTGCTGCATCCTGTGGTGCACTGTGCGCTGCACCCTGTGGTGCACTGTGTGCTGCATCCTGTGGTGTACTGTGTGCCGTGCTCTGTGCTGGCAGGGCATGTGCACTGTCGTGGTGCTGTGCGCTGTGCGCTGCACGCTGTGCTGGTGATGCACCCTGGTGCTGTGCACCGTTCGCCGTTCCCTGTGCCCCTGCACCCGGCCCTGCCTGACCTGCCTGCCCTGCCTGCCCTGTGGGGAGGGGGGGGGGTTCGGGACCGCAATGGGGGCGGGGTCGCCTGCCCCCCTGTGCCAACAGGGCAGCCGAAATGCCGCAGAAAACATCCTGCGGCCCCAGTGCGGCTGTCCCTTGTGGGGAAGGAGGGGGGGGGGCATCTGTCACTGCCGGGCGCGGCGGGCTCGCTCTGCGCGCACGTCGGGACGCGGGCACCACGTCGCGGTCGGGCGAGGGCGCCTGCCGGGCCAGCCGCCGCGGTTCCAACCTCCGGGCGCGCTGCGAGGGCCTCTCTGGCGCCGGCAGCGCTGCGGACGCCGGTCTGGCCCGCCCCAGCCATGCCGAGAGCGCCCTTGCCCCCGCCTGGCGGGCCGCCGGTGCCAGCACCTGCCGGCCTGGTGCCCGTCGCTGCTGGGGGGGCGCCTGCCCCGGCGCCGTGTGCCCCTCGTGCCCCGCGCGGCAGCACCGGCTGATTCCCCAGCCCAGCTGCAGGCAGCGGCGGCACGAGGGCTAGCCATGTTGCGCGCACCGGGCCCCCACCGACCCTCTGCCCTCGCCCTGCCGCCGCGGGCGCTACTCTTCCACCCGGGCGACCCCCGGGACGTGCTCCCGCCGCGGCCGGCGAGCGTAGGGGAGCAGTGCTGGCCCCCCTCCCGGGGTGAAAAACACATAAAGAGGGGCTAAAACATGCTTTACATAGGATATTGGTCATTTTGGATGGTCAAAGTATCAAAAAAATCAGTTTCGGAAAGTTCCATTTTTGAGCTGTTGAGGCTGTAAAACCGCATAAGCAGGTTGTGCCCTAGACCCCTTGGGACCCCCACACCCAAATAGGGTGAAAAACACATAAAGAGGGGCTACCACATGCTTTACATAGGATATTTGATCATTTTGGATGGTGGCTGTAAAACTGCATAAGCAGCTTGTGCCCCAGCCCCCTTGGGAGCGCCCCCCCCCCCCCCCCACACACACCCAAATAGGGTGAAAAACACACAAAGAGGGGCTAAAATAGGCTTTACATAGGATATTTCATCATTGTGAGTGGTCACAATATCAAAAAAATGTGTTGCAAAAATTTTCCATTTTGACCTGTAGAGGGTGGAAAATTGCTTAGCAAGTTCATGCACACACCAAATGCCATTGAACCACCTACAAACAGCAATTTTGAAGCTTTTGGGGGGCCCATGGCTCGGGCTAGATGGGCCCAGTGGCCACTATGTGGGTCCCCATGGGTGCTCAAGTACCCGTATTGTCACCAAATGATCACCCAAACCCATCCTGAGGCCAACAAAAGGGTCTCAGAAAAAAACGAAATGTGAAAAACTTTCAAGTGTCACTAAACAGCCTGCGCAACAGCAATTTTGGGGCTTTCGGAGGGCCCATGGCACGGGCTACATAGGCCTAGCGGCCACTACACAGGTCCCCATGGGTGCTTAAGTACCCATATTGTCACCAAATGATCACCCAAACCCATCCAACGGAGGGGTTTCATGAAAAATCGAATTTCAAAAAACTTTCACGTGTCACTAAACAGCCTATCCAGCGCGAAAACGGCCAAGTCCTCACTGGCAAGGGGTCATATGGGGGGGGGGGGGGCGACGGGGGGTACTTGGAGTTGGGACCCAGGATCCCCGCCATGGGTTAGGGGGTCCATATACAAGAAAAAAGTTCTGTAGGACCCCGGTCCAAATACACACACAGCGGCCACAATACGCGAAGAAGTTTTGACCCCCCCCAGCCCCACCCACAAAAGGGGTACCCAAGTGCGGGGGGGGGGGGGGGTATGGGGGTCAAAATCCAAAAAATCATTGGTGGATCATTTTTGGTCCTAAAATGATGATTTTACAAGGGGTTAGACGTCAGAAACCATACATTGGGGTATGCTACGCGAACAACCCCCAAAAAAGGGGGTGTACAACGCTGCACCTGCGCTTGATCTAACAACCTCTCTTCGAGGTGATTTTCGGCGCCTTTGGCGCCAACACTTTCCCCCAAAATCTCAATTTGGAGATAGACGGGTTCGAAAACTTTGGGGGGTCTGGGGGGAGGGGGGGACGAGCCCTTCGCAACACATTGCAGGAAACCGCGGCCCATGATGCAGCTGCGCGGCGGGAGCAAACCACACCCACAGCGCACCCTCTGCCGGAGAGCTCTACTTCGGTCCCGACTTGACAGGCGCAAGCTCTTCACTCCCGCTTTTGGACAGACCTGGCCAGCCTCATCAGCTTGACCCCCGAGGCCACAACCGCCCACCGCCGCCTTGCCTTACGGGCCCTGGAGATGGGGGGCCTCAAATGGTCAGGTTGCAGTGTCCGCATTTGGCTCTGGCTGCGCCTGCCCCACAGCTGTCATCGCCATCTGTCCAATCTGCCAATGTTCGGCGGAGCCTCAGCTCGAGGTCTGTTCAGCAGTTCATTCCTCGTCCCTGTGTCCGCTCGCTGCATTCGCTTCCTGGGCTCTATAGGGTGATGCGTGCATCCAGGTCAATGGTCACTCCCTTCCCGTGGTGCTGCTGTAGCTGGCCCCATTCGGCCACACTAGGTCGGGCTTTGCTGGGGCCTTAGGTTGAAAAACCCAGTGGGTACAGGATCGGTTAAGGTCAAAGACATTCAACATTCAACACTCAGGGGGTAAGGCATCGTGACCCTTCAGTGCTGCTCCGTCATGCTTGTGTCACCAACAGAGGGCTTGCTCGCCATGGGGGCGTACTGCGCGCTGTGCACGCTGTGCACAGAGTATATACAGGACCGTACCCAAGCTGCATAGTAGTGCCTAGTACAAGTAACAACGAGCCTTGCATCTGTATGAGTTGCTTGCATGCTTTGCCCTCTTTTCTAGTGTATTGGTGTGTGTTGTCTTGCATCCTTTCCGATAGCTTTGTGGTATCCATCAAGAATTGGGATTTGGATGGGCCCCTTTCCGGTCGGGGATATGGGCTGGCCCCTTGGGCGTATGCTGTGATTTTAGCGATGGCCTCTTCTCCCTACCTTCGGAGCTGTCAGGATGAAAAGAGGCTGTCCAACTGAGGGGGGCGGCCTGTTCGAATTCGAGACATCGTTGAAGCCGTGGAGGGGGAGCCCGGCGCGGATGCATCCGAGTGGGGCTCCTGTGACGAAGTCTCATAGTTCAGTTCCTTCCGGGGGGACAGGGGTTCTTTGCCCTCCATTGCCACCCTCCATTGCTCCAACGATGCTAGCCGCTGCAGGGACACTCGGGGGGACATGGTTGACAGGGAGAGGGGGGAGGAGGGGGAGAGGGGGGAGAGGGCCTGCAGGCGGCAGCTGGACGATGCGCGGATCAGCGACTCGGTGGCGGCCTCAACATCCCCGCTGAAGACGCATGTCAGGCCCTCGTACAGTTCCGCCGTCACAATCATCACGGAAAACAGCGAAAAGATGAAGAAGATGATCATCACGGCCCCGCAGGGCACAGACAGCAGCCACCCGTCGTGCTGGTGCACCGCCTGGAGGAGGGTCCACGTGAGCGGGATGTAGCGGTAAAAGCGTGCATAAAGGCAGACGAAGACCGACAAAGGGCACACAAAGAAGCTGGAGAGATAGCGGTAGTGCCGGCTGGTCTTGGGGGTGCCGATGAGCCGCAAGGGCGTGGCGAGGGCGTCGGGCCACTGCGCAGCCAACAACCAGAAGATGAGTTCGCGGGCCTCCGGGGTGTTGAGGAGGGGATAGCCGCCGGCCTGAAGGATGAAGGCCAGGGTACCGATTGAGTGGTGGGCCAGGCACAGGCCCCAGACGAAGCCCGGGAAGTTGGACCAGAGGCCAGGGTACTCTGGATGCAGCAGCTGGTACCCCATCTGCCCAAAATGGATCAAGTCGCAACCGGCAAACTCAACGGTTAAGGCAGCGATGGCGAAGGTGGGAGAGACCAGTAACACGCCCAGGAGCGCCATCACAACGCCTATCGTGTGATGCACAAGGGTGTACAATTCGAAGCTGAACATGATCACAAGGGTGTCGTCCGTGATGGCGCTGACGTCCATGAAGTCTGCCATGGCGTTGAAGATCGTCCTCATATTGGCGAGCACATTGTCACGAAATGCGGGTCGCTTGGCGAGGGCCGTGGCCCATTGCTGGAAACCCATGCTGGGATTGGAGACCCAGTAGAAGAAGGGGAAAACCACGGCACACATCGTCCACATAGGGACGCACAGGTCATCGTGGGCGGAATCCGCCATGGCAAAAAACAAATAGACCCTCAGAAAATGAGATGACCTCGAACCATCCCACAACCGAAAGAAGAGTTCTGCCTGCCCCACCCCTCCCCCTGGACAAAGCAATCAGGACAGATGCACTATTCCACGGACAGCACCAGTGACAGAGTAACAAATGAAGGGCTGTCCTTTCATCACCCCTGGCAGGCGCCGGGACAAGACACAGGGTGGGCGGGTGGGTCGATGTACCCCCGCCTTAAATTATAAAAAGGCTAAGGAGGGGAGGAGGTAGGATGGGAAGCAGGTCCAGAGACAAGGGGGGGGGGGAGTGCTGGGGGCCCGGTGGCAGAACTTTCGTTACCCCGCTTCGCTATACTAACTGCAGTTCTGCCTGCCCCACCCCTCCCCCTGGACAAAGCAATCAGGACAGATGCACTATTCCACGGACAGCACATTTTGCCGCGCGACTGCGCGTCCATATGTCCCCGTAGCCGTCGTATCATCAGTCCCCCACCTCCCCTTTGAATCTCCACGGGGGGCGAATCATCTCCATCAGACCCATGTACTTGGTGTCGACGGCTTTTTCCCACATCTCACGACGCCTTGCTGCTTCGGCAACGGCCTGTTTCCGAGACTGGAAGCCTGTCTCCCTACTCAGGGGGTCGGCCGCGTTTAAAAAGGACGGCACCCTGAAGGACTCGACACTAACAGTACTCCAGCACCTTAGCCAAAACAGGCGCCGGAGTATTCGCTGCTGAGAATCGGCATGCACCGACGCCCTCAGCGCATTAATCTGAGACCTAGCTACGTTGCTGTCTGAACCCACACGAATTCTTTCAAAACCACGATAGGATGCCACCTTAATGACGATGTACAGCGCATACAGTTCCGCCCAGGGCGGACACACCTCCGATCGATAGTAATCCCCCCCCCCAACAATCCCCAGTCGAAAACGTTTGCCCTCTGGAGCTGCATCCACGAACACCTCCCAGGCCCCTCGTCCACCAGGCCCTGGAGGGTCGCACCACTGAGGGACACAGGAGAATAGGAGCACCGTCGCCACTCCCTTGCAGACCCCCCTACCAAACACTCCTTTCCCACGCTGCAAACCTCGATATGCGCCCGCCAGGAAGGCGCCCAGACCCGCATTGGGCCTGCTCAGCCAGCACAGTTTACCCAGGAGGCGTTCCATAACCTTTGAGGGCAGGCGCCCCCCGCCCACCCCCCGGATCCACGCCCTGAAGGCACCGACCAAGGCACCCACCGCATTGCTGATTGTCCCAGCCTTGGTGTCAATCTGCTTTCCAATAAAACTGAGTCTCTCAGTCGGATCCGGTTCGGACTTTGCCCCCACAATAAAACCCGCACGTCTCAGCCTGCGAATGCAGTCCCTCACAGCCCCCCGCAGACGACTCTTGCTCCTGCACGACAGTAAAATGTCATCCAGATACACCCAACCCCGCACACCACGTCTCGACAAGGCCCCCCGGATAATAGAGGATACCAGCTTTTGGCATATCACTGGGCTATAGGCCCATCCGAACGGCAGCCTCGCATACCGGAAACGCCTACCCGACCGCCCCCCCACCACAAAAACACTGCGCCAGGCGGGGGGGAGGCGGATGCTCCAGTAAGCATTCTGCAGGTCCAGCTTTGCCAGAAAAACACGGCACCTGCCCCCCCCCACACGCCGAGGGCGCGCACGTCCCATCCAGTGGCGGATGGCCTCCAGCCCTGGCAGTCGGAATTTCGGGGGCTTCCGGGGGTCGCTTGCGTTGACTCTCCGCGCATCAAGAATGGCTCGGCATTTGAGCGCATTCTTCCACGTAAGGAACATTTTTGCCGTCTCGGGGCGCTTTGTTCTGCGCAGTCCCTTAGTCTCAGTTCTGAGGGACTCCAGCATTGCATCCACGGGCCCCGACTTCCCCCCATGTGACTTTTCAATCCCCGCACTGTCCCCCCGTAACCGCCTCCGGTACACCCCCAGCAAGTCACGAGGGACCAAGCTGTTCCAGATCTTGTCTGACACTGTCACACATCCCGCTTCCCCCACCCCCCGAGCAGCCATTTCCTCGGTAACCACCCCCTCCTCGTCGCTGCTACTGTAGTATCCATCGTCCTCCTCGTCTAAGTCCCCCTCCCCAACTTTTGTTAACACACTGCACAGCGTATCCAGACCCTCCTCCCCACACTCCAGCCTGAGCACCGCCTCACCCATCCCTGTAATGAGGTTACGCACCATCTCTTGCCTGTGCACCTTGACGCCCCGCATTTCGCTTATCGCCCTCGCCGCATCTCGCAACCGCCCTAGAAGCACTCGCACTCGGGGACACTGTCCTACCTCGTTTGCGTGCACCCTCACCCCCCTCAGGCGATCCCCCGGCAAGTCGGGAAGCTTCCCCGGCCGCGAAGGCGATCTCCCGGCGTATCCATGACGGCCAGAAAGAGAGCGTAGAGCCCTGCTTCGTGCAGTAGCCCGGCTCTCCCCCCCCCCCCCACACAGGCCATGGGATTTTTCCCGAGCGGGCAAACTTCCACCTGGGAGGGGCCTCGGTATACATCTGCGCGACTTTCGCTGACTTCCACCCCCCCCACAGCATAATTGTTGTGAGCGGTGCCCCCATTTTCCGGAGTTGCGCTGCCCCCATCCTACGGAAGCTATGCCACCGGACAGTCTTCTTTCCCTCCCCCCTCTCCAGCAGGCTGACCAACGTTTTCCCCAGCGCCTCCCTGGACTCGTGCCACGCCCCTCTGTCGGGGTGGAATCCTTTGAGCGCTCTGAGTTTTGCCAGGAATTGCAACCATGCTCGCACCCAGGGCCCCACTTCCTGTCTCTGGACCCCCCTCCTGGACTTCGTTCCAAAAAATCGCAACCCCTCATCTTCCTGTCCCACCCCACCCCCCGCCTCGGAGCCCCGCAGGCAGTGTCCCACCGATATGCACGCCAGCGCCACCGCCTCCCATTCTGCGAAGCTGGAGGCAGCCGCACACAGCCTGCACAGGTCCTCCAGTTGCGCCCACCCCTTCGCCTCTGCCCGCTGTTCTTTGCACCGCCGCTGGTCGATAGACATAACCAAGTACCAATCAGACTTCCGCACCACCGGGGCAAGCCACGCCATCTTTTCGGCCAGCCTCGCCGCAGCTAGAACGAGCTTTGCGGCGCTCTCTGACAGGTCGCCCTGCACAATCTGCATGAGCCTGGCCTCCAGTACACCCCGAGCACCGTCGCCTGGTCGCATCCGCTCCAGCCTTGCCAGTCGCCTGAGCTGCCGCAGATACCCGTCGAGGGTACCATCCTGCAGGCCCCGCACCGTAGTGGCATCAAAATTCGTCCCGTACTCATCAGCCATCGCCGCCTCGAGTCTGTCGCGCGCTGCCGCCCACGGCCACTCGCACTCGCTCTCCTCGTCGTCCTGCGTGCCCCCTGCAGCCCCGTCTCCAGCGTCATGGCTTCGCAGTCATTTCCTTCGGCCTTTACACCCGTGCTTCTCCCTGTCAAACCACCAATGGTGGCCACCACACTCCGGGCATGCCGTTTTTGGAGGGTTTTCGCAATTAACCCAGTCTCCTGTCTTCTTGCTGCGGAAGTGGCGCTTTCCATCTATCCATTTGAACTCCGGCTGACTTGTGCTCCCCTGCGTGCCACCTCTGCCTTTACGCTTTGAGTGGTGCCCTGATGAGCTGGAGCTTGCTGTAGATGAGGTATCAGACGCACTGTCGCTGCTACTGTCCGTGGACGACGATTCCGAGTCGGAGGACATGCGCCTCCCTTTTCCCCTTCGAGACGACCGGCGCTCCTTCATCTCCTTCTTTTTCTCCTTGCGCCTCTGTTTTTTGGCCTTCTTCTTGTTCTTCTTTTTGATCTCCTTTATTTTTGCCTTGACCGCGTCCTTACCGGATTTGTCGCAATCAAGGAGCAATTGCCAGACATCGTCAATGATCGTGGACACCTCCGTCTCAGTCTCAGACTCCTCAGCCTCCATTAACCTTTCAACCAGGCGGCACAGCTTGACCGTCCACCGCGGGGCCCCGGGCCTCTTTCTCATCCACCTAGCATTTTTGAAGCTGGGCTCCTTATACGTCAGTTCTTCCTCCTCGCCTTCCTCAGCGGCGGCCGGCCCCCCACCTCCTTCGCGATCATCGGCTCTGGCGCCCGCCTCCTCGTCCAGGGCCATGCCACTGTTGGTCTCGGGCTTTGCGCTCTTCCCCGGAGAGTGTCTCTCACCCTTGATCCCCACTCCTCCTCTCCTGTTCATCGATTTTCCAGGCGGCTTGGCGATCAAGTCGCAGACAGCGAACCCGACGGCCGCCTCTTCCGCAGACAGGCTGAACGCAGTCACCTCGACTCCCCAGGCAAGTGTCAACCCATACAGCAGCGCGTCGACGTACCGCTGCGGATCAGGGGATTGAAACGAGATCCCCAGCGTCTCATGGAAGGTCCTGGCCAGCTTCACCGCACTCCAGCTGACTCCGTCCCGAGACCATCCTGCCACGCCCGCCACCAGCACCTCTGTACGATGCTGAGGCGGGATCATACGGGCCATCCAGGGCGTCTGAATCAGGTGGGCCCATGCTGTTGACTTCGCCGCGGGGTCCTCGTCTTTTAGGCGTCTCCAGTCCCAAGCCCCATCATTTTTGGCCGAGCCCATTGGATGACCCGATGTACCCCCGCCTTAAATTATAAAAAGGCTAAGGAGGGGAGGAGGTAGGATGGGAAGCAGGTCCAGAGACAGGGGGGGGGGGGAGTGCTGGGGGCCCGGTGGCAGAACTTTCGTTACCCCGCTTCGCTATACTAACTGCAGTTTTACAAAACGGCGAAAAGTTGAAAAGTTTTTGGTGCCACTGATCAGTGTGCAAACAGCAATTTCGGGGGGGGCTTCGGGGGGGGGGGGGGGGATGGCCCTGGCTACATGGGCCTAGCAACAAATACGCGGGTCCCCATGGGTGCTAGAGTGCCCATGT
The DNA here is from genome assembly GCA_964036045.1 of Eutreptiella sp. 'Long Island Sound 2002'. Classification (NCBI taxonomy): domain Eukaryota; phylum Euglenozoa; class Euglenophyceae; order Eutreptiales; family Eutreptiaceae; genus Eutreptiella; species Eutreptiella sp. 'Long Island Sound 2002'. Next base: position 46,289,288 of record OZ038385.1, read on the forward strand.
GTTCACCAAATGGTGACCCAAAACCCCAATGGCCGAAAGAAAGTTTTGGAAATAGTCAGAATTCAGAGAATTTTCAAGCGCCACTGGACAGTCTTAAGACTGTACAAGCGCTCAAAGCCCCCACCCCCTCGGCCAACCTCCCACAAAGCTCCCCCCACCAAAAACAAGTAGGTACTTGGTTTGGGGGGGGCAAACGTGACCAACAGTGGAGGGGCAACCTGCAACCCCTCAGAAACTGCATACACCCCCTTTTGTTGTTGCACTGGTGCGGGTGAATCCAGTCCAATCCCCCACCCCACAAAGGAAAGGGGGTGATTGGGGGCTGTTTTGCACAGTTCAGTCTCAGACCCCCCCCCCACCTCTGCAGAACAAAAATGTGCCTATTTTCTTAAGTGATACCGATTTACTTGCTCTCTTGAAAGATGCTGGCCTGCCAGTTACTTCTGTCACACCCAGTCTGTGGAAACCCACGGAAATTCAATTGCACAGCCTGAAAGTTACAGGGAAATTTCACAATTGATTTGCACTCATATGCATATGCCTCCGTGCAGATGGCATCCAATGCATCAGCCCAAAGTGCATACCCGTCAGTGGGCAGTCCAGACAGCCGTTCTTGGCGTGCTTGGGCAGAGTACGGGCAAGTCAGAAAAGATGCGGGGCAGCACTTTGTTTTCATAATGTGATCTAACTTTGATGGTTTGAGTTCGAGAAAAACCACCTGATGATCTGACACCACCAAAAAACTGCAGAAACATGCAGAAATGTTGTCATGGTACGACAAGGGTACTATGATACAGTCAACGCGCCTGTGTCTGTCTGTATTAGATTGTTCCGTTTGCGGAACGTCCAGGAGAAACGGAGGTGTTTGGCTTCATTTGGGAAACCCCCTGTGTAGCCCTCCACTGGGACGCCCGCCAGACAGCCTTCATGCAAACTACAGAAAGCATCAACTAGGTTTTGGGAACAGGCAAACTCATGTTCCCTGTTAGTAAGGACCCGTGGTTGCTCACCTGCCAAACGAGTGGCTGCAATGTCTCTGGGAGGCAGCAGAACAGAGTTGTGAACAGATTGATAGACAATAGTAGAGGGAAGCTGGAGAGGAACGAGGAGAGTGTTCACCATTGCCTTGCTCTGAGCCCTGCATGACTGTAAAAGTGTGAGACTCAAAAATTGTGAGGATACCATTCCGGTCATGCAATGTGAAGTGCAGGAACCACGGATGAAAAGACTGCAAGTCAATCATTTTCCAGGTTTTCTTGTAGAGAAATCCCAAGGAACCATGCACCTGGAGGGTAAAGGTAAAGGTAAAGTGCTCGGGCGCGCTCCGAACTCTAGCGTATCGGTGATCCCTACCTGCCCCTCGCAGCATCCCTTCCGGCTCACGGGGTCACAGACACCCTAGCGCCTAGGACACTGCGTTCCACCCCCACCGGGAATCGAACCGAGCACCTCTAGTTTAGGCGTCATGTGCATGACCGCTGAACTACGCGACCTTTCTTCATGCACCTGGAGGGGGCATGAGTGGAGTGGGCGGATTGGCTACATCGCCCCCTGCCATCTAGGGACTCCCCAACGCTTCAAAGCTAGGGACAAAATCAGAAATGGGCCCACATGTGGGTGGATTGGCTACATCACCCTTGCCATCTGCGGGTCCCCAATGCTTCAGAGCGGGGGACAAAATCAGAAGTGGGCCCACATGTGGGCGGATTGGCTACATCACCCTTGCCATTTGGGGGGTCCCCAACGCTTCAGAGTGGGGGACAAACTGAGAAAAGGCCCACATGTGGGCGGATTGGCTACATCAACCCTACCATCTGCGGGGACCCCAACGCTTCAGAGCAGCCTGGGATGGCCCTACAGACTTTGGTATACTCCGGCACGGGGGCTGCAGCCCCGCCCCCGACGCTCTCTAAGGGTACCATTGGCACCTCATATGCATCATCCTCACTGTACTCCGGTGGTGGTTCTCCTCTAATCTGTGGCGTTTCACTGTCAAGGAAGCCCCTATTGATGGGCACTTCCCAGTTGTCGTCACGGTCACAATTATGGTCAAGGCTCATCAGGCGGCTAGCCTCACGTGATAGTCAGTCATCTAAGCACATGGGCTGCAAGTCATGTGAAAAATGTAAGTCGTGTACAAAAAAACCGTATAGTCGTGTAATTTTTTTTTTGCTCTAAATGCGTGTAATTTTTTTTTTGCTTTAAGTCGTGTGAATTATAAAAAAAAATTGAATTTTTTAATTTTTGCGGTAAGTCGTGTAATTTTTTTTTTGCTGTAAGTCGTGTAAATTATAAAAAAAATTGAAAAATTGAAAGAAATCCAACCTTTGCAATACATGCGCAATATGTACAGCTGCCGGTTCCGTACGGCACCCCATAGCGACCTTAACGATGGAACGCCGAGTCCACAAAGCACATAGTACTCTGCGTGGCCACCAATTAGTTGGGACTCGGCCAATATAACATAGTTTCACATGTTGTCATTGGCACTAGACTCAAAATCAGGCCCAAGAGAAGAGTCCTGACGGGGCCATGGCCAACATCCAGTGTGCCTGCACTGGGAACAAAATCAGGCTCAAGAAAAAGAGTCCCGACAGGGCCATGGCCAACGCTACTGCCACCATTATAGGCCACCAAGGCACTGGCATGGGGCCAATATAATAGCAATCTTATACGCTCCACCATTGGTACACCAAACGGCGGAGGAAAATACAGCCCACAAAACATGCACCCGCTACAAGTAGTTGCAAAATGCACGCTTGTAGATCAAGTCCGTTTTTGTGTCACCGGACTTGGGCTTTGCACCAGGATTGGCGTTAAGCTGACAAGCGGCGCGCAACTCTGCCACTAGCTGCTTGCACAGGTCATCAATGAAAAGCTGGTCACGCACACAAAGAGGAAATGTCACACACAAAAGAGGGGGGACAGCCAAGCCGGAGGCTGAAGGTAACCCAGAGAATGTCCAAGTGGCATAGCAGCCGAAAATAGGAAATGCACTTTCATTGTCGGTCCCCCACATGCATTGCACCATATCATGGGTTTGTGGCTCTTCACCGTTGAATGACGAATAAGCTCCCTCGTTAGCTCAAGGGTAGAGAGTCCCAAACAGCCAAGCAATAGTACATTGCATGTGTATTCATAGGGTATCATCCGTGCCCACGGAACTCATTGTGGCCGATTTCTTCGTGTATGCCCAGGTGCCATTCGCAGAGCATTGCTTGAAGGACACTGTTGCATACACGAAGGGCAAAAACAAAACGGACAAAATTCAGAGCGAGGGGCAGAATCAGAAGTGGCCCACAAGTGGGCGAAATGGCTACCTCACCCCTGCCGTATCGGGGAGCCCCACCGCTGCAGAGCGGGGGGCAAAATCAGAAGTGGCCCACAAGTGGGCAAATTGGCTACCTCACCCCTGCCGTATCGGGGATCCCCACCGCTTCAGAGCGGGGGGCAAAATCAGAAGTGGCCCACAAGTGGGCAAATTGGCTACCTCACCCCTGCCGTATCGGGGATCCCCACCGCTTCAAAGCGGGGGGCAAAATCAGAAGTGGCCCACAAGTGGGCAAATTGGCTACCTCACCCCTGCCGTATCGGGGATCCCCACCGCTTCAGAGCGGGGGGCAGAATCAGAAGTGGCCCACAAGTGGGCAAATTGGCTACCTCACCCCTGCCGTATCGGGGAGCCCCACCGCTTCAGAGCGGGGGGCAGAATCTGAAGTGGCCCACAAGTGGGCAAATTGGCTACCTCACCCCTGCCGTATTGGGGAGCCCCACCGCTTCAGAGCGGGGGGCAAAATCAGAAGTGGCCCACAAGTGGGTGAAATGGCTACCTCACCCCTGCCGTATCGGGGAGCCCCACCGCTGCAGAGCGGGGGGCAAAATCAGAAGTGGCCCACAAGTGGGCAAATTGGCTACCTCACCCCTGCCGTATCGGGGAGCCCCACCGCTTCAGAGCGGGGGGCAAAATCAGAAGTGGCCCACAAGTGGGCAAATTGGCTACCTCACCCCTGCCGTATCGGGGATCCCCACCGCTGCAGAGCGGGGGGCAAAATCAGAAGTGGCCCACAAGTGGGCAAATTGGCTACCTCACCCCTGCCGTATCGGGGAGCCCCACCGCTGCAGAGCGGGGGGCAAAATCAGAAGTGGCCCACAAGTGGGCAAATTGGCTACCTCACCCCTGCCGTATCGGGGATCCCCACCGCTTCAGAGCGGGGGGCAAAATCAGAAGTGGCCCACAAGTGGGCAAATTGGCTACCTCACCCCTGCCGTATCGGGGAGCCCCGCCGCTTCAGAGCGGGGGGCAAAATCAGAAGTGGCCCACAAGTGGGCAAATTGGCTACCTCACCCCTGCCGTATCGGGGATCCCCACCGCTTCAGAGCGGGGGGCAAAATCAGAAGTGGCCCACAAGTGGGCAAATTGGCTACCTCACCCCTGCCGTATCGGGGATCCCCACCGCTTCAGAGCGGGGGGCAAAATCAGAAGTGGCCCACAAGTGGGCAAGGCCGCCTTTTTTTTTCTGCTGTAAATGCGTGTAACAAAAAACCGTCAGGTCGTGTAATTTTTTTTTTTGCTGTAAGTCGTGTAATTTTTTTTTTTCGCTGTAAATGTGTGTAACAAAAAAACCGTCAGGTCGTGTAATTTTTTTTCTTTTGCTGTAAGTCGTGTAATTTTTTTTTTTCCGCCGTAAATGCGCATAACAAAAAAACCGTCAGGTCGTGTATTTTTTTTTTTTGCTGTAAGTCGTGTAAGCCGGCTTACACGACTTACAGCGAAAAAAAAAAATCACACGACTATACAGTTTTTTTGTTACGCGCATTTACAGCGAAAAAAAAAATTACACGAATTACAACATACACGCAAGTCATCATCTATGGCGGCCCTAGAGGTTGCCGCTGGTGAGCACATGGGGTCCACTATGCACAAATATACCCAAAATCAGAGCTATGTGGGTTCAATTGGGCAAATACTCACAACAAATGTGTCCATGACTCTATGTAGCTAGCAAATTCGCAACAAACATGTGTCTTATGTGGCTGCACTACATTGGTACGGAATTAAATTAAAAAGTTCCCTAGGCCCGCTGTAGCTGAAAGAAGGGCGTAGCTATTATAAGGGGGGTATATAAGTGGGGGTGCCAAAAAGACCCCTTGCTTGCCCATGTTTGTACCAAAAAAAAAACCCAATTTGCAAAAAATAACCTGAAATTGCACCAAAAAAAACCTGAAATAATCCAAAACCCTCCCAAAAATGTATCAAAAAAACCCCTTTGTGTGGGGGGGGGGGGGGGGGCTAGCACATTTTGGGTGTTTTCTGGTACCTTTTACCGGGGCGGGAGGGGGGGGGGGGGTTGGTACATTTTGCGATTTTTCGGGGTGGTTTCGGCAGATGATGTCTCACAGAAGCAGTGCATTCTACCCAGAGCCACCCATTCTTTGCCCAAGCCATGACCAAATTGGGTACTATTATCCCCAACCTTCTAGAAATTGAACCTTGGTGTTGAAAACAATCATGAGGAGAACCCCCCTTTCTTGTTTTTCCCCTTCTGGCTCAACAATTTCAACAGTTTTGATGAGTACCCCCCCCCCCCATGTCCAACGAATAATTATGTCCCAAAAAAATACGGTCCGAACGGGTAGTGTTCGTTGGACACAGTGTTCGGTGCGCGCGACAATGTTGTGAACCGGCAGTAACACATCCCTAGGCACGAGATACCAAGCCAATTCAAAGCACACTGAGAGGGGCGGATGGGTTTTCATAGTCGCGCCAATTTTGGTTGTACTTCAGCCGTACAAAGTCATCTCTATCATCGGAAGGCCCAAGAATTGTGGCTGGTACAAGCTCGCCAGTGTGGTACCGCCTGTACAGCACCTCACGGCCAGGTGCCAGTAGAGAATCGGTCATGGTGGGCAATGGAGGTCCTATAGTTGAGGGATACCACTCCCTCACACCCCGCTTCACAGTTTTGCACACCACTTCTGCAACATACAGCACAACAGCCCCTCATTTCCGCACACCTTTAGCCTGAAACCTCGGTTTTGAAGTCCGGTACCTAATTTAGTTCCAAATTAATTAGGTTCCAAAAAAATACGGTCTGAACAGGAAGTGATCGTTGGACACAGTGTTCGTTGGACACGGGGGGGGGGGGGGTACAGTATGAGCTCTCCGGCAACAGCCTGGGTCAAGCAGTAGGGCATATAGTACAAATGAGGGTTCCACGTGCATCATGTGTCATGAGGAGAACCCCCCTTTCTGGTTCCTGAAATGGGGACTTGTGTCCCGACAGAAATCCCCAATTTGGGAACCAGGGAGCAGGGTTCTCTATAGGGGACACGTTTCCCCAATCAGGGAAACACCTATCTTCCAACTGGCCTTCAAGGACCAGGGCCCCTCCAAACCCCCAAGTTTTGGGAGGTCTGTTGACACCCCCCACATGCACACAAACCGGGGATCGAACCCAGGTTGTGAAAACAACCATTGGAGGACCCCTCCTTTATCATTCCCGAATTGGGTATTTGTGTCTGAGAGGACAGAAATCCCTGATTCGGGAACTGATGGGCAGGGCACACTTTTCCCCAAGCTGGGGAATGGCCTTTTTCAAACGGGGAACCAGCCTTTGGGAACCTGTGCTTTTCCCAAGCCCCAAGGTTGGGGAGCTCTGTTGACATCCCCACCCCCCACCCCACATACACAGTGCTGGAATGGCAGCATCACAACTTCTTGGACCTCCTCAGAATGCCCAAGGTAAGACTAGAGGCCAGACTGCAAGCAACACCGGAGAGAAGTAGCACAAGCAAATGGTCAGCAAACATCGCTCATCAGTGACATTGCCGCACGCGGTGGTCAGTCTTATGCTGCTGGTTTGGGAACGGGTTGGAAATAGCACAAGCAAATGGTCAGCAAACATCGCTCATCAGTGACATTGCCACACGCGGTGGTCAGTCTTATGCTGCTGGTTTGGGAACGGGTTGGAAATAGCACAAGCAAATGGTCAGCAAACATCGCTCATCAGTGACAGTGTCACACGCGGTGGTCAGTCTTATGCTGCTGGTTTGGGAACGGGTTGGAAATAGCACAAGCAAATGGTCAGCAAACATCGCTCATCAGTGACAGAGTCACACGCGGTGGTCAGTCTTATGCTGCTGGTCTGGGAACGGGTTGGAAATAGCACAAGCAAATGGTCAGCAAACATCGCTCATCAGTGACAGAGTCACACGCGGTGGTCAGTCTTATGCTGCTGGTTTGGGAACGGGTTGGAAATAGCACAAGCAAATGGTCAGCAAACATCGCTCATCAGTGACAGAGTCACACGCGGTGGTCAGTCTTATGCTGCTGGTTTGGGAACGGGTTGGAAATAGCACAAGCAAATGGTCAGCAAACATCGCTCATCAGTGACATTGCCACACGCGGTGGTCAGTCTTATGCTGCTGGTTTGGGAACGGGTTGGAAATAGCACAAGCAAATGGTCAGCAAACATCGCTCATCAGTGACAGTGTCACACGCGGTGGTCAGTCTTATGCTGCTGGTTTGGGAACGGGTTGGAAATAGCACAAGCAAATGGTCAGCAAACATCGCTCATCAGTGACAGAGTCACACGCGGTGGTCAGTCTTATGCTGCTGGTTTGGGAACGGGTTGGAAATAGCACAAGCAAATGGTCAGCAAACATCGCTCATCAGTGACATTGCCACACGCGGTGGTCAGTCTTATGCTGCTGGTTTGGGAACGGGTTGGAAATAGCACAAGCAAATGGTCAGCAAACATCGCTCATCAGTGACAGTGTCACACGCGGTGGTCAGTCTTATGCTGCTGGTTTGGGAACGGGTTGGAAATAGCACAAGCAAATGGTCAGCAAACATCGCTCATCAGTGACAGAGTCACACGCGGTGGTCAGTCTTATGCTGCTGGTTTGGGAACGGGTTGGAAATAGCACAAGCAAATGGTCAGCAAACATCGCTCATCAGTGACAGAGTCACACGCGGTGGTCAGTCTTATGCTGCTGGTTTGGGAACGGGTTGGAAATAGCACAAGCAAATGGTCAGCAAACATCGCTCATCAGTGACAGAGTCACACGCGGTGGTCAGTCTTATGCTGCTGGTTTGGGAACGGGTTGGAAATAGCACAAGCAAATGGTCAGCAAACATCGCTCATCAGTGACAGAGTCACACGCGGTGGTCAGTCTTATGCTGCTGGTTTGGGAACGGGTTGGAAATAGCACAAGCAAATGGTCAGCAAACATCGCTCATCAGTGACAGAGTCACACGCGGTGGTCAGTCTTATGCTGCTGGTTTGGGAACGGGTTGGAAATAGCACAAGCAAATGGTCAGCAAACATCGCTCATCAGTGACAGAGTCACACGCGGTGGTCAGTCTTATGCTGCTGGTTTGGGAACGGGTTGGAAATAGCACAAGCAAATGGTCAGCAAACATCGCTCATCAGTGACAGTGTCACACGCGGTGGTCAGTCTTATGCTGCTGGTTTGGGAACGGGTTGGAAATAGCACAAGCAAATGGTCAGCAAACATCGCTCATCAGTGACAGTGTCACACGCGGGCTGCACCAAACAGAAGAGCAGTCCCTGAGTTCGTCAGTAGGATGAGGGCAGCTGCTGGACTATCGCTCCCTCAATACAAACGGCACCACACGCATAGAGGGTGCTGAAACGCACCGTGCACTGCACCGCGCACACCGTGCGTGTCAGAGGATGCAACGCTTTAGTGCAATGTACACCCTTTCGGAAGGTAGGCAGGGACGCGGAGAAAATAGATTGAAATGGGAAACTTTTGTGCATGCATCATCACCACTTCCCCCGAGATGATGCCCTCAAAGCGTGCTTTCCCCATACACACCAATAGCATCACCCAACCAATGCATACAGTGCACACTGGCCACGTTTCAGCAACTTTTAGTGTGAGCATTTCTTGTGCGCGCCGCACCGCGCGGTCAGCACCCTCATAAGCACCGCGCAGTTGACTTGGGTTCTGTGCTCCTGGTGAGAGGGTCCTGGTGTGCCCCAGCCCACCCCCAACGGACTCCCCAGTGGACCAGTTTGGCGGGTGGTGTCTTCATATGGGGCAAGTAGACCCCTCAGCTCATCACCCGAAGGCCAGTCAAGATGGGAACGTTGGGCTGTGGTCATACCCCACCCCCTTGTCCTTCCCCACCCCAGGGAAGACGGTCCCCCACCCCCCCCTGGGGAACCGCACTACTGCCGTACACGCACATTTGCAGGCACAGAAATTGCAGAAATTGCAGCCTAAAACAGAAGACTTCAGCATAAGATACGTTCAAAGGGCTGCTAATGTACGGAGACCTACTCCTTGACCAGCTCGGTGTACATTTTCTTGGTCCTGCTCCACTTGACCTTGAACTCTTGCACATGCTCACCACTTTCCGCTGGAATGCTTTGGGCAGCACTCTTGGGTAGTGGTTTTGCAACAACAACACAGTGAGCTGCAACGAAAAATTTTGGGTTGAGCAAGTGACGGTCCCCCAGCCCCCCCTGGGGAAGGACAAGGGGTGGGGAAGCTCAAGGGGGGGGGGGGTAGGGGGATTTTTTTTTGTACTCCGCCAATCCATAGAAGGCCCCAGTGGGGAGCGGAAACATGGCAATGCCACAGTCCATAATGGTAGTACATGCTGGTCTGTCCGGGGCGTTTTACAAAACTGTCCCTCAGATTCCCCGTAGTGGTACGTGCAACCATCAGGGTATGCCTTATACAAGGGGGGGGGGGGATTACTTGCACCGCGCACGCACCGCAGAACGGGTTGGAACAAACTGCGGAGAACATGCCATCCCTTGGTTCCTTGGTTGCTTGATGCTCATGTACTGCCCACACTCGGAGGCGGAGATGACGGTGGCAGGCACCCCATCACCATTTGATTGGGCGTAGGTGACAGTGATGCCCGCGGGAAGCCATGAAAGAGACATGGGTGAGACTGTAAGGGGACACAGTGCAGTATGTGCAATGGTAATACCTGGCAGTTTATCCTCACCTTGGGAAGTCCCCCAAGTAGACCGCACTAGACCACAAACCTTCCCTGCAAGGCACCTTGCATAAGCCGAAATATGAGAATTCAACAACATAAAATGTCACTCCCACCCACTTCCAACCACCACCCTTGCCATTGTCATAAAATGGGTGCAAAGGATGGGCCGAATTCTCAGACACGGCGAGAAGGTACTCCAAATCATTTGGTGAGGTGGGGGCAAAAACAGGCATGGGTGGGGAATGGTCAAAAAAAAAAAAGATGCCTGGCGCGCGCCCAGCGCGCTAATGCTCCCCCCCAAACTGTTGAAGTTCGGCTTATGAAGACCATCCCCAATTCCTCCTTTTTTTCATCTGCCATGGTGCTACTCTCATTGATGGCACATGAAGGTGGCGCAGTACTTGAAATCTTTTACCACCACAACAAAGGTGCTGATACCACCTTTATGTTTGCAAAGCTGTTTGGTTGGGGGTGGAGGTGGGGCACCCCACATGGTGCATGGAAGGAAGTTGCCCGAGTCAAGCAACTGCGCAGGGCCAAGCCTTGACACCACTACATTCCCGGGGCAGGCCTGCTTCCTTTCTTCCTTCAGGTTTTTTCTACTTTGGGGTCACTTCAATGTCTCAACTCCCAACCCTGTTGGAAGGAGAGTACTGGCTATGCTGCTTGGGTAAATCTGTGCAATATGCAAAGGACCCTCCAAGCCAGCATGGAATCCCTCCCCCCCCTCATGCAAGCGAGTGTGCCCCAGTTGCACCGTGGGCTGCACTGCACGCGTTAGGAGACGTGCCGTTTGCCGGTGTACTACACAAGCTTTCAGGCAGGGACGCCCATCGTTCCACTCCAAGCGGGCCTCAATCGCACCGCGCGTGAGGCAAACTCAGTGCAGTTAGAGGACTCGGCTACAAGCCGGCCGCAACCGTCGTTGTAGCCCCCCCGTGTGACATTCCGTCGGGTGGTTGTTTCTTTACGGGGCCCTGGACAGTCACCCGCTGTTCCCTTCGAATGTTGCGTCGGGTCGCTGCGTTCTGTCGGCTGCTGCGGCCGGTGCTCTTGCGGGTGTCGTTTCCGCGTTCGCAGAGCCCAGTCGTTGGTGTGTTGGGGCTGTGCCGAATGTGGCATGCGGTGCCGTTTGCGCGTCAGCCGCGCCCAAAAAATGCTCCCCCCCCCCCCCTCCCCCACCTTGATGCAGGTGCCACTTGAAGGCTCAGCGCCAAACTACCAAATCCCAGGCTCTCCCCACATGGGGCAACATACAGCCAAACATTATGGACATGTGCTCTCAGACTTTGGAGGCTATGTTCTACAAAAAGAACTGCAAAAAAAAATGGGAAAAGGAGAGAAACATGAGGTAATGTGGGAAAAACAGACCAAGCAGGGGGAGGGAAAACATGCCCGATGGAGAATGCACCGGCAGGCGGTGCACGTGGTGACCCACTGTTCCCTGCTTAGGCATGGACCACATTAGGCGCACAGGTACATGCAGATGAGGGGGACCTCCGGAGTCAGGTCTGGACGCATGGTTCAGCAATGTCCCCAGTCTCAAAGACATTGCTGCACAAGTGCAAAAGTGGATGGTACCTTTACCGGTTTATGGGTTTTGTGCACCAGAGTCCCACTCTGATGAAGACAAAAGCATTTGCTCAGAGTTGCAAGAAGTGGAGTCCACCTTTTTGAGTATCCGAGTCATTTGGTTTGGAACAGATATCTGCTCCACATCTTTCCGACCGTTCTGCCCCCCTGCAGCTTGCTGGGGCAGACCTTGTTACTTGGCACCCTCCTTCTTCATACCACAGGCTGCTGGTACCCCAGCAGAATGTATATTTTTTCGTTCCGTCCGATACCATCAACAATTGTTCGAAATTGTTCGGCACTTCAGACGCATGGTCTGAGACAGTACATTACCGTCCCCTGGTACCAACCCGCCATCCTCACAGAGAGGGGGCATAAGGCTGTAGGTTAGCTCGGTGATGCATCACTTGCCCTCCCCAGGGGCTACTCTGCAAGGGTATCCCAGCAGAATATCTAAACAGCAACAGCCCAAGAAAAGGATGACTGTCGGTGACATGATTCCACTAGGGCTTAGGAGGGGGGGGGTGGGGGGTCAACAGTCCAAGAGACTAAAGGTAAGGTGGATTGCAACTGCACTTGCTGCTGAAAACAGGGTGCCTTTCCCAAAACCAGCCGATAAGGACGCGGCATAATGTGCCTTTTTTTCGCGGGTCCGCAGGTCAATGACGTGGCAAGTCTACGTCGTGTCACAGCCAGTTGAGCCCACGGCAAATGGAAATAAATACTGGTTTGAGCGAAGTGAAAGGGGCCATGGGAGTTAAAACAGGATACAGCAAAATTTGATTTGCGGGAGACGAGCAACATGCAAATACTAATCACAATACTTGCGGTTCAGCAGAGTGTCAGCAGCTGTCAAATACTTGCCTGATAATGCCTATCTCCAATGTGTCTGAGGACCTGAAACTGGACAAGAATTCAAACGAGAGGAACACTGACCTACCTGAAGAAGAATGCTGGTCACTTCTTTTTTTGGTCTAGACCAAGATGAGCTGGTGTATCCTGCTCACAATATGGTGCTCAAGACGACCTCTCGGAATCAAGGCCAATCACAGAATCATGAAGAACGCTGGTCACTATCATTACTAATGCAAAATTCATCAACACTGCGGCAATGGTTTTTGTACTGTGTGCGCATGCTGCAAATATTACCACAACAGAAACCCACCCAAAACCTCCAGCCATTGTTGCACGACAGGGCACAACAGGGCTTGTTTATTCATAGCTGATGGCGATTAACGGTTAAGAGCGACAGCCAAGATACCACCAATAAACCCAACAGAGCCCAACACACTGAAAATGAGGTACAATGGAATCCCAACACTTCCAGCCTTTCCAGTCTCGGGTCATAGATGGCGAAGCGGTTCTTGCCGGCCTTGCAAGTGGGGCACCTGTCATTGGAAACATGAACGCGAGATCGCCTCCTGGCAACCATGAAAAACCCAATTCTGCGGGAAAAAAAAGTAGCGCGGGAAAAGTGCCGCGGAACCAACGGGTGGTTCTTGCGCATGGCGGTTCCTAGACGAGGTATGACTTGAGGACAGCCTTGAAAAACTTCGCATTCTCAAACTTAATCCTAAGCATAAGCAGATCTGACAGCTCTCAGTACCCCTCTTCCTCCTTTGCTGGAATTGAAGTGAGGACTGGGCCCCAAAGGAACAACACGCAAAACCCTCCCCATCATGTGCCAGCGACTGAACCAAAAAAAGCCGAAGGCCTCAAAACTTGCGAGCAAACATCGCCGCGTTTTCCCCACGACAACGCAGGTCGTGAGATGTGGATACACGGGGGGACTCCCTGTGGCCGCCTCAGGCCCCATCATTGCAGCTTTGACCCAAACTCAACCCGTGCAGAGGCCGATAAGGACCTGGATGTTCGAGGCCCCAGTGTCGGTGTACAGCTGGGGCACATCTCGGGTATGCCCCATGCCCACCAAAGATGGGGGCGGGGGAGGCATGTCCCGACCGGCTGGACTGCAGTGCGCTTCAACACAAAAAAAAAGCCCGGCCGACCACGCATTCACGGTTGGGTAACCCCCCTGCGGCTGTCGGCTCACATGAATCATAAATCACCAATCGCTATCAACTAAACCCCAACTGCCTCGTTTCACCATCACTGCTGTAACTGCCATAAACTTAAGCCAATCCTTTAGTCAAAAGGACAACCCGACCAAGAATTGTCGATATCTGCAAGACAAGAAATTCACCCTTTTTTGCAACCCATACCCCCACTTAAATTGAGGGCAAATCACCCCCCTGCTCCACAGGGCTGTTCTTAAGGGGAAAGAAAAGATGGTTCGTAACGCCAACAGAATCGACCGTTCACGGGGACGCTCTCGGCTTCATGGTCAAGAAATGGGCAAGACACAAAACCACAGAAACAGTGTTGAACAATTTTTGGCGGTTGGTGGCGGTTGGCGGTGAGCGGTTGGTGGTTGGTGCCGGGTGGCGGTTGGCGGAGGATGGTGGGTGGCAGTTAATGGTTGGCGGCGGATGGCGGTTAGTGGCGGTCGGCGGTTGGCAGTGAGTGGCGGTTAGCGGTTACTGGCGGTCGGCGGTTGGCAGTTGGTGGCGGTTGGCGGTTGGCGGTTGGCGGTTGGCGGTCCTTGGGTGCTGTCCTTAAGGGTTGTCCTGAACAAAAAAAAAAGAAAAATTGGGGTTCCCAAGGACAGCCCTGCTGCTCCAATATCGGGGGAGCTGAGTCTATGGCTCAAGCTCACCCCAAACCCTCCAAATGAACCCGACACAGCAGCTTCGCAACTGAGCCTTACACTCCCTGAGCCCCTTCGTGCTCACCCTCAGACCCTGGGCAACTTTCTGCACTATTAAATGCGACGCCACCCTCATGTCCTCCGGACATGTTTGCCGGCTGCTCTAGGTCCACTGCTGGCATCGCAAGCTTTGAAACCCGCCCCTTGGCTCTGGCTGAGGGCAGCTGATCCAAAGGATTGACAGAAACTCCTTCAAAAGGCGCATCCTGCAATGGGTGCCCCTTCAGCAAGGAGATGTTCTCATTCAGCATGGTAAGTCGTGCAGAGGGCCGCACAGACTGCATTTTGGAGGCCGGGGGCTCATGCTGGAAACCAGGTGCATGCAATGACTGTGCACACTCTGCATGCTCCGGATACGCCAGGGTTGGCTCCTCCGTGGCAGCTGCGGATTCCTCCCTGTCCCACTCATGCTGGTCGGTTGGGCAAATGAGGTCCAAATCCATGTGCAAAAGATTCCCCAATGGGTGATGCAAATGCGGCTGTGTCGCTGATGGGTCACCACTTGTGCGCCTGGCATTTGCACACGGAGAGCGTTGTGGCGCTGCTGCGCTGCTGTCCAAGCCCAGTGAACCAACAGTGTCAACAGACTTGGTGTCGTCACTGTCTGTCTCCACGTGGGGGGGCCCCTGCGCAGGCAGCAGCTCGTCAAAGGTCATCGCTTGTGGAGCTCCAATGGTCCGAGCAAACCGGTGCCGGCTCTTTGACCAGGACTTCTGTCTGTCTTTGGACTCCGGGTTGGTGGCGTCAGTCCCCTTCGAAGACACGCAGTCGCCTGCGGTGTGCGGCAGGTCGGAATGGGCAGCGCCGCCCTCCTGCGAGGCGGACCCCACGGAGTCTTGCAAGGTCTTGGAAAAGACGGTGGTTAGGGACTGCGAGGGCGAGGTGGCGTTTGTGCGCCCCATCGAGAAGGAGAGGGAAATCGCTGACTGTACACGTTCTCGCGTGGGCTCACAGAAATCCAACCGCGGGGGGGCGGTGCTGGGGCCTTCGCACGCTGCGGAGGGGTCCCCCGGGAAGAATGTCACGGCCTTTGGGTTGAGGAGTGGTTTTGAAAGGGGGCTCATGCCGCTCTGTGGCACGTCCATGTCTGTCTCCAGCTTCTCCGACCCCTCGGGAAGCTGGGGCTTGCGCTTTGTCCAGTGAGTCACTGCGGCCCGCCGGAACGCAGCGCTGATGTACGTGGCGGCAAAGTACTGGTTGGCCATGGCCTTTTCCCCTTGATACATGAGGCAGGGCAAACTCTGAATCTCCGGGAAGAGCCTTGACCACCGCTCTTCCGACTTGGTCCTCTCTTTGAAAGTCAACCGAATCTTGGCCACGTGCCGCGCCAGAGGGATGAGTGTCTCTATGAAATGTATGTAGCCCCCGTGCTCGGGGATCTGGTACTCGTGCAATTTGCGCAGCAGCTGCAGTCGTGTGGAATTCTGAGGGATTCCCAAAGGAGGCCCCAATTTCTTCAGCAACTGGACCAGGTAGCAAGTGGGGATCACTCGTTGGCCTGAAGGATCGAACTCTGCCCAGACCTCTCGAAAATGGTTCAGATCGCCCATTTTCAGGGCAGAATTGTCCATGGCCATGGTTGTCAGAAACGACTCCAAGATCACGGCAATCAGAAGGTTCAGCATAATGAAAGCGGTTATCAACAAGAAAGAGATGAAATATAAAATGGCAAGAGGGGTCCCACAATTGCTCTTTGGGTATTCCACACATCCATCCTCCGGCCCGATCATCAGGTCGTGCATGATGCCGTTCCAATTTTCCCCTGTGGTCACCCGGAAGAGCACTTCCATGCTGGAGAGAACGTTTTCGAAGTTGGCGTGTCGGTTGAGGTACTCCCCATGCTTGACCCCCCCGAAGAAATTCATCCCTAGGACTGCATACATAAAGATCAGCATGAACATGAATGCCCCAATATTACTGAGCGCTGGGAGGCAGAACAGCAAAGTCTCCAGCAGCCGCCGGACAGACTTCATAACCCGAAGCACTCGGACCACTCGAAGCACCCGAAACAAGCGGCCGATTCTCACGAGGGACTGGGGTGCGGCAAACTTAGGGAAGAGGAAATCCAAGGCCAGGCTGGTCACAGAGACAACCACGAGGAAGAAATCCAGGCGATAGAGCGAATCCTTGAAATAATACGTGCGGTACGCAATGATGGTGAGGACCGCTTCCACCAAAAAAATCAGCGTAAAGATGGGATTGACCAGATTGTACCATGTGTCGAAATACGGGGATGATGGGTAATGATCCATGGCCAGCACCACCATATTCAGACAGATACTTAGTTCAATAAATGCTTTGAAGGCTGTGGACTCCACCAAGTGGAATATGCCCCTGCATCGTCTGGGCTTTCCGGGCTTCACTAAGGGCCCAAACCGCAGCATCAACTGCTCAGACTCCAACCAAGTTTGCTGCTCATCTGTCAGGAACATCATGCCAGACATCTGCTTTTTCACAACATTGAAATTGCGGATCATCACTCCAACAAACATGTTGACGATGAAGAACGCAACGATGATCACGAAGGACACAAAAAACAGGCAAACAAGTATGGCATGATGTGCAGAATTGCTGCCTGGCAGAGGGGCCAAATCAACACCTCGGGCATCCAAGGTATTATACATAATAGTTGACCACAGCTCCAGCGTGCTCACCTCAAAAAGCGTCAAAGTACTAACAAAAACATTGTCAAAATTCCACTGGCTGTTGACCCACTCGGCGCCAGCAGCGAGACATGCTTCACGGCTTTCGATTCTGTTGTCAGAGCAAAAGTGGAGCATCCCTGCGAAGAACTGGACAGCGAGCATCCCAAACCACAAGTACACCAGGAGCGTGATGCCACAGGTGTTCCCCATGGAAGGAATCGCCTGCAGCAACGTCTGGACCACAACTTGGAGGCCACTGTTGCGCCGGATGATGCGCAGCGGGCGAAGGTAGCGAAAGATTCGGGCAACTTGGAAAGCAGCACTTGAAGTGAAAATATTGACGATGGACATAGCCCAGATGATGAAATCCAAGATGTTCCATGGATCCTTCAGGTATGGCCTTTGCTCAGGACCTGCAAAATTTGGCCCCCAGTAAAAGCCATAGGCCACAATCTTCATCATGCACTCCATCCCAAAGATGAATGCAAATGTTATGTTGACCCACTGCCATACTTCGGGCCACGGCTCAGCCCACTGATGGTGGGGATTTTCGACCGCCAATGAACCGCATGAGACAACGATGCACCCCATAATGAAATACATGAAAAACTTGTGGTTCACCACCGCCTTGCAACAGCGCCGGACGGGGCTTTGGGGCTTGAAGCAGAGCAAGCTCATGTCAGAGCGCCGCCAAAACGCACGCAGAATTGGGGCTTCCGTGGCCAGAACTGCAGCCCCCCCAATATCACCGCCCGGATGCGCGTCCAAGCCGTCCACACTCGTGTCAAAATGCTCCCCGAATTGGTACGCCTCCCCATAGTGGCCCCACGGCGCTCCAAATGAGCCCCGCTGGCTCTGTTTGGCACTTTCGATGGAGCCTCGGCTGTGGTTTGATGACGAAGCGGCCGAACCCCGTGACCCCGAGGAATCCCTTGGGCCACGGCCACACGCCGGTTGCGGCCCCAGCACTGCCAAGTGCCCGGAGGCCGAGACGGTCCCAGTCGATGTGGTGCTCAGGGCCCGCCCGGCCTTCCCCAAACTGTTGTCCACGGACCCCAGGCTGCTCTGCCTCAGTGGCTGACCGTTGCTGTTCGCCCTGTCGCTGTGCTGTCGTGGCCCCAGACCGCTGTGGCATCCTCCGAGGCTGCCTTGTCGCCCGCCCAGACTGTTCTGTCGGGCCCCCAGACTGCCCTGACGTCCCCCCAAAGCACTCTGCCGGACTTGGGCCAGCTCTTCCAAATCTTCCGCGGACCCAATCGTGACCTGTCGAGGTCCCACGCCGCTCTGTCGCCGCGCCGAGACGCCCGACTCCGCCTGCTGCGTCCCCAGTGCACTTGACGCACGCATGTGCACTGCCTTCAGACCCTCAATACTCCGGACCCGTTCTCCAAGGCCTGGGTCCCCCTGCCACTTCCCCAGACCGCTGTGCGCCAGACTCTCCTGCTCTGCTCTTGGACTGGAACTTCGGCTGCCTGCTGGACTCCACTGACTTCGCAGCGGCTGGACCTCAGCCGCATTTTGCAGATTTTTGAGGCTATTGTGCCTCATGCCTTTGAGGCTAGAGGCCCTGGGACGCCCGGAAAAGCCAGTAATTGCCCCAGGCAGGGGGGTCACCCAGGGGAAGGGATTCGCACCGAAGGGCATGCAGGTGGAGTTGTCACTGCAAACGGATGCATCGTCGTCGCCTTGGTTTCCATCCCTGAGGTCGGGTGCGGGGGCCGAAGCACGGCGGTGAAGGAGGGGACCGGCACCCGAGATGATGCAGGCTGACAGGGGAGCTTTGGGGTCGCTTTTGTCTTGCCTGGAGGAACCGTGGGAGGATTGCTGCTCTTCCAGATTGCGCGGGGCTCCAACAGACTTTGAGCTTGCGTGGTCCTTGAAACACCAGCGTGTTCCGGATCTGGATCCCCAACACATCCACTTTTCAGGGAAACAGCAACCCTTTGCTTCGTCGTCCGCAGATTCAAATGGGTTGTGCCCGATGTCAAAATACACAAGGGAACTCCGTCGTGGGACGTTCAAACGCCGGGCCCGGGGGGCAGTAACACCAGGCTCTGATTCAAAACTCTTGATCAAAATGGCCATGAACAAGTTCAAGATGACAAAGTCACCGGAGATGATGAGAAAGACGAAATAAACACAAGACACAGGCCCACTTTTGCTCTTCATTGCGTGCCACATCACTGAATTCCAATCATCCCGAGTCAAGATCTGGAAAACAGTGAGCATAGCCCAACCAATGCTGTCAAAATTGGCTCTTGGCTTCGCTTCATCCTCAACCTCCCAAGCATCCCCGAAGAATTGCATCCCCATCAAAGCAGCAATAAAGAGGTACAAGATCAACATAAGGAACATGTACTGTGTGGCTGCTACGGCCCTAAACATGACTTTCAGCAACTCCCGCATTTGCGTCATGCCACGCAGCAGCTTCAGGACCCGCAACAATCGCAGGGCCCGCAGCCCAGAAACACCAGATGCGTAATTGATATTGTCCTCTCGAAATATTGCAAGTTCCACAACTGAATATGTGACTACAAACCCATCCAGTATGTTGAAGCAATCCTTGCAGTAGCGTTGGAGGCTCCCAAAAGCCACGAGCTTGAGGACCATTTCCACAAGGAAGCAACCAGTCAAAGCAAAGTTGGAGTAGTAAAGGAACTTTGTAAGAGATGCAGGCTGCCCATAATGCTCAGATGCTAGGAGCAGAGTGTTGACAAGAGTCAGCAAGTTCATGAAGCCCTGAAAGCGACTTCCCTCGTGGACATATTTTTGTACGAACTTTCGGAAGGCGTGGTACTTGGACTGCAGCCCCCTTGCTGGTGGGCTGGAAGAAAGACGCCGCAGAGTGTGCCCCACGGAACTTGACTTCTTGAGAAAACAGCATCTTGATTTCTTCTCCTCAGGAACACTGAGCATCAGGGAGATTTCTGATTGAGCTTTTGAATGATGGTCGAAATTGAAGAAGATCACAGCCAATGCCAGATTCAATAGGAAGAATGATCCAATAAGTACTGCAGAAACATAGAACACCACACATATTTGTCCGTAGACATCCTTCGTGATGTACATAATATCTGTCCATCCCTCTAGAGTGATGATTTGAAGCAAGGTCAAAAAGGCCCAGCCTACATGATCGTAACTTGGGAGGCCGTACTCTGGGTCTTCAGGATCAGTGATGCATGCAAGACCTGCAGGACATATTTGTCCCCAGAGAAATCTTGGGAAACCACCCCCTTTATCCATTTGCATGCAAAACAATTCGCCTCCCTGATGAGGAACCACAATTGTGCCGTTCAGGGTGCCACTAAAAGGCTCCTTCATGGTCCCATTGAAAGTGCTGTTAAATGTGCTTTCATAGAGCGCTATGAAGGCTGACCCAAACACCGCCCCAATACTGTCGTTGACAGCGCCGATAGTGCCGGAGACGTTGCCGTTAGCATCACAGCTGATATTGTACCCCACAGGGCCTTGGAGACCACAGCGGTTGCGGAAAATCCCCTTCCATAGGTCCACTCCCAGTACCGCAAAGATGAAAAGCGTGAAAAACATCAGCCCCACAACATTGATCAGGCCCCGCAGGGACGCCAGCAATCCCTCCACTATAACTCGTAATCCAGGCACACCACTGAAAGACCGCATGGGTCGGATGGCACGGAACGCACGGATGGCAGTGTAATTGTAGAACATTGGCCAGATCGCGGGTAAGCATGAAAGAACGACCAACGAGAAGTCAAGGACGTTCCATGCACTGCGGAAATACTGCTCACAGCTCAAAGCGATCAACTTGAGGAACATTTCAACTCCAAATAGCAAAGTGAAAATGCGCTCCGCTTGCAGTAAGACGGCTTCCGACAAGACGGCATCTTTCTTGCGAGGGCCGTCGAATGCCAAGAACACGCAATTCAAGAAAATAAGAAATATGATGGTCCACTCAAACCACTTATGTTTGACGATTGTGTATGCCAATCTCTTGATTCTTGATTGCGGTCCAAACAACCCAAACGACGCAGCGTTAAGAGCCTCATCCCACAACACCGCATGCGCAGCGCACACGGATGCCGATGAGGTTGGTAGGCGATCGGGACTGGCCTTCGGCTTCCACAGGCACGCATTAAGTGTATTCTTCTTGAACCACGATTCGTATGTGGCGGTTGTCTCCGGAAGCCTTTGTTTCTTCTCTTGCGGCTGTTGCTGGTCATCCTTCATACCATACTTGTCACAGCCTTCAAACTGACGGTTTGGTCGAAAAAAAATAGACACACAGAAAGTGTGTGTTATTCATGCTCAGGGTCAGCCTGATGGAGCACCAAGGAGGAGGAGGAGGAGGAGCTGTGACCCAGCCCTGGCTGGCCACACAGTTGGCACCGCGTGCAAAATCGCAACTACTAAATGGACCCATAAGCCCTGCAAAAATAAATAAGAGACCGGGGACTTGTATTTTATACACTAGAGTAATTGGCGATCGGACCGTATCTGGCATCATCTGCTTAGCCATATCCCGGCGGACATTTCTGCGGATACTCTAGTGTGCCGAATAGAAGACCGGTGACTAGTAAGAGACCGAGGTGGGTTTCGGAGGCCTTGCACGCGCACTTCACGCCTTGCTTGTGTACCAGGGGCCTGCTAGACCTTATTAAACACTCATCCATCCAAAAGGTATTGTCGGGTATTGGCCAGGAGGAATCGTGTACTCAGCGGACGATGATTCAAGTCCTCTGGGGTCGTCCCGCAGGCTGGGCCCTCAGACCACCGATGTGGACATTGCATGTGGTCATCCTCACCAGTGAGCCCATTGCCTTGTGCAACGCAAGCCCCTTGGTTCTCTGGACGTTTTGAGGCAGTCTAGTACGGACGTCCACCCTGTGTGATGCACCTGCTGACGTCAGGGAGATCTAATCACCAGGTACTTTGGCGTGACTGAGTGAAGTGGTGTGTACTTTGTTTCTTGCTTCGTGCTCCCACCAACCACACAGATCAAATAGGCAACAGGTTTGTGCTCGCACCCTTCCTCTCAACGTACAAGGCAACACGAGTGTGAAAGATGAACACTGCAGGTGTTCCTTGGGCAGGGTATCACGTGGCCATGTTAAAAAAATACCCCTTGTTTTTCATTCCGGTTTTCGACACTTTTGGGTAGACAGCTTGTGCTACTTGGTACTTGAACTCAAACAAAGTTGGTGAAAGTCATCACTTGCGCCGGGAACGACATTACAAATGATTTCATGTGATGGACATAACATCGGCCATGTTCCGCACACACCACACTCTTTTTTGCCCAATTTTTGGGTTTCCTGAGATTTCGAAGCAAAAAGCTAGGCCTAGTTGACACCCGGCTTGCCCTAAGATAGACGTTGCAAGTGTTTATTTGCGAAAGGGTTCACATAGGCCATATTCTGCACAAACAAAAGGCTTGTTTGCCCATTGCTCCTTGAATGATGAAGCTTCAAAGTGCACAAGGAACTGCACTTGGCTCCTTGCTAAAAGTGCTGTCGAACCCCAAGTCAGGGTCCACTTTGCAAGGGTGATTTCGTCCAATACTTGTAACGTGTAAGGAACCACAATGAACACAGACGCACACAAGAAACACGTCACACACCACACATCTACACTCCTGGTAACTTTGTTGGAGAGAAGCGAATGTTTGCAAAGACCACACTTTTTACGCTTGGTGTCCAAAATGGGCAAGGCAAGCAAGAAAAAGGCCCGTGACAAGAGGAAGCAAGCTCCTCCCTTAAACACCCCTACATTTACTCTAGATGCGGTTCCACTACCCCGGTGTGGGATGCAGACGTTGGAGGCTAACCTTCGGTCTAATGCCATTAAGTAATGAAAATAGCCATGGAAGTAATCTGAAGCAACACAATAACGAAGGAGGATGGACAACCTCCAGCATTTGCCATGGAGTTCGGCATCGAAATCAAACGGAAACGATTTCCCCCAATTTTCCACAAGATTTTCCAGGCCTCCCACCCCATGGACATTGTTTGGGAGATGGTTGAGAATGCTTTCCTTCTTGCGTGCCAACCACGGGACAAGATTGATTACTCCTCTTGGGATGCGGCACAAGTTGACCTTGCCGTAGAGAAAGTTCGTAGTAGTTGTGGTAACATTGCATATGCATTGGGTTGGCTACGCAAACATCATCCAAAAATATTTGGGCACTCAGCGTACAAGACACTACAACGGTGGTGGTTGCAAGCTCTTGAAGGTGACGTAGAGCCATTGAAAAAGAAGTGAGGCCCGAAGGGCTTGCCCAGCAGCAAAGCAAGATTCGTGCGTGACCTATTGAACGAGTTTAAGGTCTGGTGCGCCTCAGGCATTACAAGCATTGTAACATCTCAACTACAAATATCACCTTTATTCTTGTACACGGCTAATATATTGGAGAGGTCGTCACCCCGTAGTCGAGAGTTGGTTGAAAGAATGATGCGAAGACTCTTTCTAGGTCGTCCTTGGAAGGCATTGATCTTGCAACGTCGTAAGCATTGTGAGATTCGGGCAAGATTGTGAAAGCTTCCATTGAGCTGCCCTTTGCGCGAGCATTGCGTCTTTGTTTGGCCCACTTGTGAAGTGTAGGGTGATTTGCCAATAAGCTAGCAGTTGCCAAATGACGTGTCTAGAACTGCGCGGGTCACGGTCAAGCTTAGTGAGTGATGTCACCGATGAGTTGGCAAAATCTAAACATATGTACGCGTAGGGCTTGACCCAGGCTACTCAGAAATGCCTTCGTTGGTGTGTTTTGACACAATTTACCCCATGGAGGGAGAGGGTTTTGCTAAGGAGTTCACTGCCCGGCTGCAATTTCTTGCTGACTTCTGTTTAGTACCGGTCACGGTCGCGCTTCGGGAGAGGGTTCATTGGCTCACCACGCAAAAACCAAGTTGGTCATCTTGTAGAGGACGATCCACCCTACTCATATACACCAATTTTTCATGAAATGGACACATCTACCCCAAACTATGAGGCGCGCATGTAGATATAGCTGAAATCTGCATGCTGCCACAAATGCCATGCCGGGGTCTGCTACACTAAAGGAGGGAGGGTATACCTTCGGCGCATGGGTGCTGTCACTAGGCCTTTTTGTCACGCCAACGGTGCTCATCTACGTACTCGAACAATGCTTGCTCAATACTATGCGGCAAGGTTGGTTTGCGGCCCGGGGTGCTTAGACCGTTCCGCAACCTTGTCATTCGTGCCTGGACCGCAAATTTAGTTGTATGATGCCGGGACACTTGATGAATCGTGACCAATCATTCGAGCAACGGCACGATCAACGTTGCTCATCCTACGATCTTTCCCTTGCAAATACCTCAATGGCAACTTTTCTCCAACTCTTCAACCTCACTAGCAGAAAACAGCAGTCCCTCTGAACTGCTTGACTGCTCCCTGCTCAAACCCACACTACTCTCCGTTTCATCGAGTAGAGTAGCCACAAAAGGATCTTTTTGAGCCAACCAGAGACTCGTGGAATCTATCCACTTGAAAGACAAAGAAAACTGTCCTTCATCAAGACCAAGGTGGCTGTTTTCCGTGGACACCCTTAGGAAAAACAAGAAAACCGTAGTGAAAAGCACGAGGTACCACCATTGCCCAAGGCAGAAAAAGAACGCAACCAGAAAAAACCCATAGGATTCGTCCCTCCTCCCTAGCCTGGGTCCGTAGCTACCCGTAGAACCACGATCTACAAGATTTGGTGCTATGTAGCGCTCAAACGAGCCGTCACTGTGACCTGCGGCGCCATTTGGCAAATGCCGCATTTAGCGCATCCCCTGAGGGCGCTCTGTTGCCAGCGGTATATCTGGCGATTTTTACACCAAATCTGGATTTTTTTACATCAATCGAGAGCCTGGCTCTCAATCTGTAGATCTATCCAGAAAAATCCTGCAGATCCCAAAAAAATCTTGAGAAATCGACGCGAGTGTGACCCACGGGCGGAAAATGCTCGGAGTTCGGCAAATCACCCTAGGCGGAGAAGAAGTTGGAAATGTTTCGGCATATGTTGAATGACATGTCACCAATGTGCTAGGGCCAGCCAAAATACTTGTTTGAACTAGCGTTGCAAACGCTTTTTCGAAAATGCGTCCTTCAGGTTCATCGTGACGGCAGAAGGGGAAAGAAGATGAAGTTGATAATTTTAATACAGCGGTTCAGAATCTCTACGCATTTCGCTTTGAAGTGCTCCAAATCTGCCCTTTTGCAATGTCTCGTCATTGGTGTTCACCAGCTGGTTAGTTTGTTGGATCACTTCTTTGGTGGCAAAAAGTGTCAAAATAGCCGCGTTATGCCCATTTGGTAATTTGAAACCAGAGGAAAGCACGGGCTTACAGACACAAATTCTAACCTGAAAATTCTGATGAGCAAGGTTCGAAATCCTAATTATCATTATAAATAATTCAAATCTGAAAGATCTCGGTTCCCACTTTGCCTGCCATGCGCGGCAAACCTGGGTCGCACGGCGGTGACGGTATGCAGACTGCGCGCAAGTGTTATCCGGAGAAACGCGTTTTTCTCCGGATAAGGCTTATCCGGAGAAATTTGGCGCGGAGGCGCCAGAACAGCCGCAGAACACCGCCAGAGTCAAAAAAGTCGGATTTTCCCCAAGTGCGCTGGCGCCGGCGGCAAGCGCAAAACAGGCCGGCCGGAATCGGACCGCCGCTGGACAGGACGGCGGACCACTGCATTACCGATCAGGTACGGCGGCACTGATACGGCTCTGAAAATTACCACCGCATTCCCCTCTATTCTTATTATTCGCTTTCATTCTCGTAAACAGCCAGAAGCATGCCTACTACTACTGTTAACTTCGATTTGAAGCTGAGAAATAAGGATACTCCCTATAACACCGCACAGAAACGTACTCTCCTCAGAGGTGTGCATGGCACATCTATCGTGGGATCTGTTGTCTGTTTGTTTGACTGGTCAATCGATACACCCGATAACGCCGTTGCTCAAGTCAAAAAGAACATTCACACTCTCGATATACTGACCAAGGAATACACGTCTTATTATTCAACCCCAGAAAAGCTCGTCGCGTTCTACAAGAGTGACCTCTTCAAGAGCAAGTACGGATCTTCCCCAGGTGTTATTGCCTCTCCACCCCCTCCCCAAGGTGCTCCACACCTTCTCCAAGGTGCTCCACACCTTCTCCAAGGTGCTCCACACCTTCTCCAAGGTGCTCCACACCTTCTCCAAGGTGCTCCACACCTTCTCCAAGGTGCTCCACACCTTCTCCAAGGTGCTCCACACCTTCCCCCAGGTGCTTCACACCTTCCCCCAGGTGCTCCACACCTTCCCCCAGGTGCTCCACACCTTCCCCCAGGTGCTCCACACCTTCCCCCAGGTGCTCCACACCTTCCCCCAGGTGCTCCACACCTTCCCCCAGGTGCTCCACACCTTCCCCCAGGTGTTCACACCCCTGAACACATTATCACACATGTGACTATGGAGTTTAATTATGTGATCGAACCCGATGGAACTATGAAAAATGTTAGTCCCCAACCTCACAGTTTCCGATTCCACTCACGTAACTCCAAGTCCTCCAAGGAGATGGAACAAACGGTGCCAATTGATGAGAATTCTTGTCTCCAGGAATCTTTTAATATCGCACACGCCAAAGCCATCAACACCCTTGCCCCCCAGGCTATCCCTTCTGCAGTGATGCCTAAATCTCTATACGCATCTTTGTTAGATGCAACTTCCGAGAACAATAATCAACTGGTTGTTCGAAACCAACTGTTGCAGAATAGTTGGAGTGAGATTGAACAGAAGCTTCGAGTTTCTGAAGCTCAAACCGAAGCCTTTAGTCAGGAGATCAGTGCCCTTCAGTCGACAAATGCGTGTCTCAATACGACTATAACGCAACACGTATCGGAGAAAGAATCCCTGAAACAGCAAATCGAACACATAGAATTTGTGTGCGACAACTTGGAATCAGAGTTAGATATTTCCAAAGCCCATGTCAAATCGTTGAATGAACAGCTTGATATCAAAGAAGAACAGCTCAATCAAGCTGCTCTTGCTGTTCTTGCTGCTCAGCCTCAAGGTAGATTTGTCCCTAGAAAAGTGAAATTTTTAAAAAAACCAAAGGCCCCGGGCCAAGCCCGGGGCCACACTGACCACAAACTGACAATGGGGCTTGCACACAACATTGCACGACACATGTTCACACCTGCAATGCCTTACGATCAGGTTTGGGGGTGTGGGACAAGGTGGAAGTGCCCTTTTATTGGACCCAACAGTGTTTTTGACAAACCATGGTGCAAAGGTGTTGGGGGGGTTACTTGGCGCCACCGTGGAGTTTTTCCAATCCGTTTGGACCGTTGGAAAGCCCAAAGTGTCTACTTTTTGAATATGCATGGCCGTGCTAGGCCGTCTCACACCGGCTTGGAGCGGTCGGACCGTTATGGGTCGGAGGTTGGTCAAAAAAATGACAAAATTTTTTTTTTTCAGAACCGGGTTGCCAGAAGTACCGGGGGGGTAACTTGGCGCCACCGTGGAGTTTTTCCAATCTGTTTGGACCGTTGGAAAGCCCAAAGTGTCTACTTTTTGAATATGCATGGCTGTGCTAGGCCGTGTCACACCGGCTTGGAGCGGTCGGACCATCATGGGTCGGAGGTTGGTCTAAAAAATGGCAAATTTTTTTTTTCAAAACCAGGTTGCCAGAAGTACCGGGGGGGTAACTTGGCGCCACCGTGGAGTTTTTCCAATCTGTTTGGACCGTTGGAAAGCCTAAGGTGTCTACTTTTTGAATATGCATGGCCGTGCTAGGCCGTGTCACACCGGCTAGGAGCGGTCGGACCGTCATGGGTTGGAGGTTGGGGGGGTTTGCACCATAGTAAGTCTTTAGGGGGTAGGGTTGTGCGAAGGGAATCAGTAGACCAAGAAACAGTCTGTGTGTAGATGTACACAAGCAAACTGGATTGCACTTGAGATGGAAGGTATTACCCCAAAAGGTGTGGCTGCATTTGCATCTGCAACGGCACGGGCATAGTAGTGGGTGCCAAGGGCATAGCAGTCGGTTGCCACAATGGTTGCGTATATGACTGCGACAGCATTCCCTGTGGCAAACCCAATGACATGTTGCTCGACATTGCCACAGGGGTGGAATCCAACATTTGAGGAATCAACGTGGTGGGATGGGTTCCACCGTCTGGGGGTTGTAGGACGACACGTCGTACATGGTAGTGCCCATGTCTACTTGTACAAGAAAACGTTGCAAACCGTAGCTGGTCAAGCTTGCTTGCACCAACGGAATCACGGTGGGGAGTGCTTTATTAACCGTGGTTACCGTTTTTTTGAGGTCATTTGAGCTCATTTGAGGCAACGGTTTTGAGTGCGCATTTGGCATTTCACTAGCCTTTCCACGGCATCAAAAATTTTATTCACGCTGCAGCGCTTGCGAACCTTGGTGCATAGGGCTTTCACCCACCGGTTTGTGTTCTCCCCCCTTTGAGAACTCTGAATACCGGCGGTGAAGCACTCCCAATGGTAGCAGGTTGCCCAGTATTTACATTTTTCCTTGCCCCAAGTTGATTCCAAATAATCTCGCGCGATGTCATCAAGTTCTTCTTCTTTGATTCTTGGGGATTTAGGTGAGTGACATTTTGGGGATGATACATCACTCAGCAAATCAACATCAATAATTTTGGGCCTTTTGCCCCTCATGGTGCTATGGGCTTGCATTTTGCAACAACAGGCTAAGGAGACAAATTTTACAAATGTAAAATCTGAAATTTAAAGGCTAAGAAGACAATTTTTTGACAAATTTAACATCTGAAATTTAACAGATGCACCAGAGAATAATAACAGTAATAATAATACAAATGTAGAAAAATGTAAAATATACTGTACTGTCCTATAATGGGCTGAAATTGACCAAAATCTGGCTGCGGCGCCAAATTTCTCCGGATAAGCCTTATCCGGAGAAAAACGCATTTCTCCGGATAACACTTCCGCACCTTTGCACCATGGTTTGTCAAAAACACTGTTGGGTCCAATAAAAGGGCACTTCCACCTTGTCCCACACCCCCAAACCTGATCGTAAGGCATTGCAGGTGTGAACATGTGTCGTGCAGTGCAAGCCCCATTGTCAGTTTGTGGTCAGTGTGGCCCCGGGCTTGGCCCGGGGCCTTTGGTTTTTTTAAAAATTTCACTTTTCTAGGGACAAATCTATATTAAATAATTTTCAGAGCCGTATCAGTGCCGCCGTACCTGATCGGTAATGCAGTGGTCCGCCGTCCTGTCCAGCGGCGGTTCGATTCCGGCCGGCCTGTTTTGCGCTTGCCGCCGGCGCCAGCGCACTCGGGGAAAATCCGACTTTTTTGACTCTGGCGGTGTTCTGCGGCTGTTCTGGCGCCTCCGCGCCAAATTTCTCCGGATAAGCCTTATCCGGAGAAAAACGCGTTTCTCCGGATAACACTTGCGGCAAAGGTGTTGGGGGGGTTACTTGGCGCCACCGTGGAGTTTTTCCAATCCGTTTGGACCGTTGGAGAGCCCAAAGTGTCTACTTTTTGAATATGCATGGCCGGGCTAGGCCGTGTCACACCGGCTTGGAGCGGTCGGACCGTTATGGGTCGGAGGTTGGTCAAAAAAATGACAAAATTTTTTTTTTTCAGAACCGGGTTGCCAGAAGTACCGGGGGGGGTAACTTGGCGCCACTGTGGAGTTTTTCCAATCCGTTTGGACCGTTGGAAAGCCCAAAGTGTCTACTTTTTGAATATGCATGGCCGTGCTAGGCCGTCCCACACCGGCTTGGAGCGGTCGGACCGTTATGGGTCGGAGGTTGGTCAAAAAAATGACAAAATTTTTTTTTTCAGAACCGGGTTGCCAGAAGTACCGGGGGGGGTAACTTGGCGCCACCGTGGAGTTTTTCCAATCTGTTTGGACCGTTGGAAAGCCCAAAGTGTCTACTTTTTGAATATGCATGGCCGTGCTAGGCCGTCCCACACCGGCTAGGAGCGGTCGGACCATCATGGGTCGGAGGTTGGTGCAAAAAATGGCAAAATGTTTTTTTCAAAACCAGGTTGCCAGAAGTACCGGGGGGGTAACTTGGCGCCACCGTGGAGTTTTTCCAATCTGTTTGGACCGTTGGAAAGCCCAAAGTGTCTACTTTTTGAATATGCATGGCTGTGCTAGGCCGTGTCACACCGGCTTGGAGCGGTCGGACCATCATGGGTCGGAGGTTGGTCTAAAAAATGGCAAATTTTTTTTTTCAAAACCAGGTTGCCAGAAGTACCGGGGGGGTAACTTGGCGCCACCGTGGAGTTTTTCCAATCTGTTTGGACCGTTGGAAAGCCTAAGGTGTCTACTTTTTGAATATGCATGGCCGTGCTAGGCCGTGTCACACCGGCTAGGAGCGGTCGGACCGTCATGGGTTGGAGGTTTGGGGGGGTTTGCACCATAGTAAGTCTTTAGGGGGTAGGGTTGTGCGAAGGGAATCAGTAGACCAAGAAACAGTCTGTGTGTAGATGTACACAAGCAAACTGGATTGCACTTGAGATGGAAGGTATTACCCCAAAAGGTGTGGCTGCATTTGCATCTGCAACGGCACGGGCATAGTAGTGGGTGCCAAGGGCATAGCAGTCGGTTGCCACAATGGTTGCGTATATGACTGCGACAGCATTCCCTGTGGCAAACCCAATGACATGTTGCTCGACATTGCCACAGGGGTGGAATCCAACATTTGAGGAATCAACGTGGTGGGATGGGTTCCACCGTCTGGGGGTTGTAGGACGACACGTCGTACATGGTAGTGCCCATGTCTACTTGTACAAGAAAACGTTGCAAACCGTAGCTGGTCAAGCTTGCTTGCACCAACGGAATCACGGTGGGGAGTGCTTTATTAACCGTGGTTACCGTTTTTTTGAGGTCATTTGAGCTCATTTGAGGCAACGGTTTTGAGTGCACATTTGGCATTTCACTAGCCTTTCCACGGCATCAAAAATTTTATTCACGCTGCAGCGCTTGCGAACCTTGGTGCATAGGGCTTTCACCCACCGGTTTGTGTTCTCCCCCCTTTGAGAACTCTGAATACCGGCGGTGAAGCACTCCCAATGGTAGCAGGTTGCCCAGTATTTACATTTTTCCTTGCCCCAAGTTGATTCCAAATAATCTCGCGCGATGTCATCAAGTTCTTCTTCTTTGATTCTTGGGGATTTAGGTGAGTGACA
Source organism: Eutreptiella sp. 'Long Island Sound 2002' (assembly GCA_964036045.1). Classification (NCBI taxonomy): domain Eukaryota; phylum Euglenozoa; class Euglenophyceae; order Eutreptiales; family Eutreptiaceae; genus Eutreptiella; species Eutreptiella sp. 'Long Island Sound 2002'. Next base: position 46,320,425 of record OZ038385.1, read on the forward strand.
TTTTGGGGATGATACATCACTCAGCAAATCAACATCAATAATTTTGGGCCTTTTGCCCCTCATGGTGCTATGGGCTTGCATTTTGCAACAACAGGCTAAGGAGACAAATTTTGCAAATGTAAAATCTGAAATTTAAAGGCTAAGAAGACAAATTTTGACAAATTTAACATCTGAAATTTAACAGATGCACCAGAGAATAATAACAGTAATAATAATACAAATGTAGAAAAATGTAAAATATACTGTACTGTCCTATAATGGGCTGAAATTGACCAAAATCTGGCTGCGGCGCCAAATTTCTCCGGATAAGCCTTATCCGGAGAAAAACGCATTTCTCCGGATAACACTTCCGCACCTTTGCACCATGGTTTGTCAAAAACACTGTTGGGTCCAATAAAAGGGCACTTCCACCTTGTCCCACACCCCCAAACCTGATCGTAAGGCATTGCAGGTGTGAACATGTGTCGTGCAGTGCAAGCCCCATTGTCAGTTTGTGGTCAGTGTGGCCCCGGGCTTGGCCCGGGGCCTTTGGTTTTTTTAAAAATTTCACTTTTCTAGGGACAAATCTATATTAAATAATTTTCAGAGCCGTATCAGTGCCGCCGTACCTGATCGGTAATGCAGTGGTCCGCCGTCCTGTCCAGCGGCGGTTCGATTCCGGCCGGCCTGTTTTGCGCTTGCCGCCGGCGCCAGCGCACTTGGGGAAAATCCGACTTTTTTGACTCTGGCGGTGTTCTGCGGCTGTTGTGGCGCCTCCGTGCCAAATTTCTCCGGATAAGCCTTATCCGGAGAAAAACGCGTTTCTCCGGATAACACTTGCGGCAAAGGTGTTGGGGGGGTTACTTGGCGCCACCGTGGAGTTTTTCCAATCCGTTTGGACCGTTGGAAAGCCCAAAGTGTCTACTTTTTGAATATGCATGGCCGGGCTAGGCCGTGTCACACCGGCTTGGAGCGGTCGGACCGTTATGGGTCGGAGGTTGGTCAAAAAAATGACAAAATTTTTTTTTCCAGAACCGGGTTGCCAGAAGTACCGGGGGGGGTAACTTGGCGCCACTGTGGAGTTTTTCCAATCCGTTTGGACCGTTGGAAAGCCCAAAGTGTCTACTTTTTGAATATGCATGGCCGTGCTAGGCCGTCTCACACCGGCTTGGAGCGGTCGGACCGTTATGGGTCGGAGGTTGGTCCAAAAAATGACAAAAATTTTTTTTTCAGAACCGGGTTGCCAGAAGTACCGGGGGGGTAACTTGGCGCCACCGTGGAGTTTTTCCAATCTGTTTGGACCGTTGGAAAGCCCAAAGTGTCTACTTTTTGAATATGCATGGCCGTGCTAGGCCGTCCCACACCGGCTAGGAGCGGTCGGACCATCATGGGTCGGAGGTTGGTGCAAAAAATGGCAAAATGTTTTTTTCAAAACCGGGTTGCCAGAAGTACCGGGGGGGTAACTTGGCGCCACCGTGGAGTTTTTCCAATCTGTTTGGACCGTTGGAAAGCCCAAAGTGTCTACTTTTTGAATATGCATGGCCGTGCTAGGCCGTGTCACACCGGCTTGGAGCGGTCGGACCATCATGGGTCGGAGGTTGGTCCAAAAAATGGCAAATTTTTTTTTCCAAAACCAGGTTGCCAGAAGTACCGGGGGGGTAACTTGGCGCCACCGTGGAGTTTTTCCAATCCGTTTCGACCGTTGGAAAGCCTAAGGTGTCTACTTTTTGAATATGCATGGCCGTGCTAGGCCGTGTCACACCGGCTAGGAGCGGTCGGACCGTCATGGGTTGGAGGTTTGGGGGGTTTGCACCATAGTAAGTCTTTAGGGGGTAGGGTTGTGCGAAGGGAATCAGTAGACCAAGAAACAGTCTGTGTGTAGATGTACACAAGCAAACTGGATTGCACTTGAGATGGAAGGTATTACCCCAAAAGGTGTGGCTGCATTTGCATCTGCAACGGCACGGGCATAGTAGTGGGTGCCAAGGGCATAGCAGTCGGTTGCCACAATGGTTGCGTATATGACTGCGACAGCATTCCCTGTGGCAAACCCAATGACATGTTGCTCGACATTGCCACAGGGGTGGAATCCAACATTTGAGGAATCAACGTGGTGGGATGGGTTCCACCGTCTGGGGGTTGTAGGACGACACGTCGTACATGGTAGTGCCCATGTCTACTTGTACAAGAAAACGTTGCAAACCGTAGCTGGTCAAGCTTGCTTGCACCAACGGAATCACGGTGGGGAGTGCTTTATTAACCGTGGTTACCGTTTTTTTGAGGTCATCAATCGCGAGGCAACGGTTTTGAGTGCGCATTTGGCATTTCACTAGCCTTTCCACGGCATCAAAAATTTTATTCACGCTGCAGCGCTTGCGAACCTTGGTGCATAGGGCTTTCACCCACCGGTTTGTGTTTCCCCCCCCTTTGAGAACTCTGAATACCGGCGGTGAAGCACTCCCAATGGTAGCAGGTTGCCCAGTATTTACATTTTTCCTTGCCCCAAGTTGATTCCAAATAATCTCGCGCGATGTCATCAAGTTCTTCTTCTTTGATTCTTGGGGATTTAGGTGAGTGACATTTTGGGGATGATACATCACTCAGCAAATCAACATCAATAATTTTGGGCCTTTTGCCCCTCATGGTGCTATGGGCTTGCATTTTGCAACAACAGGCTAAGGAGACAAATTTTGCAAATGTAAAATCTGAAATTTAAAGGCTAAGAAGACAAATTTTGACAAATTTAACATCTGAAATTTAACAGATGCACCAGAGAATAATAACAGTAATAATAATACAAATGTAGAAAAATGTAAAATATACTGTACTGTCCTATAATGGGCTGAAATTGACCAAAATCTGGCTGCGGCGCCAAATTTCTCCGGATAAGCCTTATCCGGAGAAAAACGCATTTCTCCGGATAACACTTCCGCACCTTTGCACCATGGTTTGTCAAAAACACCGTTGGGTCCAATAAAAGGGCACTTCCACCTTGTCCCACACCCCCAAACCTGATCGTAAGGCATTGCAGGTGTGAACATGTGTCGTGCAATGTTGTGTGCAAGCCCCATTGTCAGTTTGTGGTCAGTGTGGCCCCGGGCTTGGCCCGGGGCCTTTGGTTTTTTTAAAAATTTCACTTTTCTAGGGACAAATCTATATTAAATAATTTTCAGAGCCGTATCAGTGCCGCCGTACCTGATCGGTAATGCAGTGGTCCGCCGTCCTGTCCAGCGGCGGTTCGATTCCGGCCGGCCTGTTTTGCGCTTGCCGCCGGCGCCAGCGCACTTGGGGAAAATCCGACTTTTTTGACTCTGGCGGTGTTCTGCGGCTGTTCTGGCGCCTCCGTGCCAAATTTCTCCGGATAAGCCTTATCCGGAGAAAAACGCGTTTCTCCGGATAACACTTGCGGCAAAGGTGTTGGGGGGGTTACTTGGCGCCACCGTGGAGTTTTTCCAATCCGTTTGGACCGTTGGAAAGCCCAAAGTGTCTACTTTTTGAATATGCATGGCCGGGCTAGGCCGTGTCACACCGGCTTGGAGCGGTCGGACCGTTATGGGTCGGAGGTTGGTCAAAAAAATGACAAAAATTTTTTTTTTCAGAACCGGGTTGCCAGAAGTACCGGGGGGGGGTAACTTGGCGCCACTGTGGAGTTTTTCCAATCCGTTTGGACCGTTGGAAAGCCCAAAGTGTCTACTTTTTGAATATGCATGGCCCTGCTAGGCCGTCTCACACCGGCTTGGAGCGGTCGGACCGTTATGGGTCGGAGGTTGGTCAAAAAAATGACAAAAAATTTTTTTTTCAGAACCGGGTTGCCAGAAGTACCGGGGGGGGTAACTTGGCGCCACCGTGGAGTTTTTCCAATCCGAGGTGATGATAAACTTGGGGCTAGAGATGAGATACTCAATACAAAGGTACAGCGCCGGGCATGTGCCGGGCGCGCGCCGGGCAAACATTCCCCCTTTGTGTCGGTGCCACATGCACTGATTCCAGCGCCCGTGGCCGACGTGTGCCATCGCCGGGGCAGACGGCACAACTCCTGGTTTCGGTGTGTTGGCGCCACAGCTCCATCCCCCCGAAGGAGGGGTCGTGCCGGTTCCTGAAGTGCACGCAGAGTACTGCCTCTCGATCACATGTGCCAGGGCCCCCGGCACTAAGAACTCCTGCACCGGGAGCCCCGCTCATGGGCACCGTAGGGCCACGAGAGTGCGTCAGGCACGGTGCGCGCGGTGCGGTCGAGGCAGGACTGTGGTGACTAGGAATGTTGCAACAAAAGTGGTCATACGACACTGGCTGTAGCCAATTCCTTTCTTTGGGTAGAGACATCTTCGTTGCAGCCCCTGGGCGAATGGTGTGTGGTCTCTGTGGGGGCTTCGGGGGGCGTTGTGGGCAGGGGTGTATTAGAACGGCCATACACCGTAGGAGGAGGGGGGGGTTACCCCCCCCCCCCTCTGGACCCCCCCCCCGAGACGAGGCCTTGTGCCAAAACCCCCCCTAGCCTCCCCTTTCAATGCTTGAGGCTGACAGCCAAAATTTTGCTTCCGCGCCTTCGGTGCCAAGAGGATTTAAGCTTCAAAATTTTCGGCCCGCTTTTGAAGGGGACCACAGGGGGACCCTGGGAGGAGGGGGGGTTCCCGGCCAAACCCCCGTCCCCCTTCAGAACCCCCCCCCCCCCTTCTAATACCTCCCTGATTGTGGGGGACCGCGTGATAAGGGCGTAGTGCATGGGTGAATGACGCGGCTACTGAAGTGCGCGGTGCGGCGCGCCGGGCGATGGAGGCGCTCTCCAGAGCCGTAGAAATGAGTCCTCGGTGGCGGTGTTGCACTTTTTGCACTTTTTCTTGGCATGAGCGCCGGGTCCAGCAATGGCGGCAGGTTGTTCACCGACGGCGGCCTGCGGTCTCCCGACGCATGTTTGCTGGGGCCCAGTGTCGGGTGCGCGTGGACCAGTGCTCTGCTGATGTCCGGGTGGACCGAGTCCGGCAGTATTTTTGTGGTGGTAAGAACAGCTCCGTCATAAGCTCAAGACAGGGGCCGTTGGAGGTGCATAGTTTCTTTCGCTGACCAACAGACCATTGATGAAGCCGGTATTTTGATCCGTCTAATGATGTCCGCTTTGTTTTGATAATTATTGGAATGCAGTGGGAAAGCAGTTACCTGACAAAGTGGACGCAGCATCTCCCCAAAAGGCATAGAGGGTCAAACTAGGAATGAACAACATCAACCCAGAGTGCAGTAGAGAGTAACAGGATGCATCCAGTGTCCACCAAGAATAAAAACCATCCACCCAGGGAGCACCAAGGTGAAGGCACTGCACAGAAAAAGCTTCATGCAAAAATTTGTTTCCCCAAAAAATAATAAATCAAAAAATACACAACATTTCTGGCGTTATATGATGGTGTGGCCACGCGAAAAGGGGCATTCGCAAAGAAAGAACCGCAAATTTTTTTTCTGCCTTTTGGGGGCCTGCAGCAGAAAGCTACATAGAGCTACATAACGCTACATCAAGCTACATAAAGCTACATAACGCTACATAACGCTACAGCAAGCTACAGAAAGCTACAGAAAGCTACATAAAGCTACATAACGCTACAGAAAGCCACAGAAAGCTACAGAAAGCTACAGGAAGCTACAGGAAGGTACATAGAGCTACATAACACTACACAAAGCCACATAAAGCTACATAACGCTACATAACGCTACAGCAAGCTACATAAAGCTACAGAAAGCTACAGAAAGCTACAGAAAGCTACAGAAAGCTACAGAAAGCTGCTAGCTTTCTGTAGTGTTATGTAGCTTTCTGTAGCTTTCTGTAGCTTTCTGTAGCTTTCTGTAGCTTCATGTAGCTCTATGTAGCTTTATGTAGCGCTACGTAGCTTTCTGTAGCTTTCGGTAGCTTTATGTAGCTTTATGTAGCTTTATGTAGCTTTATATAGCTTTATGTAGCTTTCTGTAGCTTTCTGTAGCTTGCTGTAGCTTTCTGTAACGTTATGTAGCGTTATGTAGCTTTATGTAGCTTTCTGTAGCTTTCTGTAGCTTTATGTAGCTTTCTAAAACTTTATGTAGTTTTCTGTAGCGGTATGTAGCGTTATGTAGCTTTATGTAGCTTTCTGTAGCTTTCTGTAGCTTTATGTAGCTTTCTGTAGCTTTCTGTAGCTTTCTGTAGCTTTCTGTAGCTTTATGTGGCTTTCTGTAGCTTTCTGTAGCTTTCTGTAGCTTTCTGTAGCTTTCTGTAGCTTTATGTAGCTTTCTGTAGCTTTATGTAGCGTTATGCAGCTTTTTGTAGCTTTATGTAGCTTTCTGTAGCTTTATGTAGCTTTCTGTAGCTGTATGTAGCTATCGGTAGCGGTATGTAGCGTTCTGTAGCTTTCTGTAGCTTTTTGTAGCTTTATGTAGCTTTATGTAGCGTTATGTGGCTTTATATAGCTTCATGTAGCTTTATGGAGCTTTATGTAGCTTTCTGTAGCTTTCTGTAGCTTTCTGTAGCTTTCTGTAGCTTTCTGTAGCTTTCTGTAGCTTTCTGTAGCTTTCTGTAACGTTATGTAGCGTTATGTAGATTGATGTAGCTTGATGTAGCTTTCTGTAGCTTTCTGTAGCTTTCTAAAACTTTATGTAGCTTTCTGCAGCTTTCTGTAGCTTTATGTAGCTTTATGTACCTTTCGCTAGCTTTCTGTAGCTTTCTGTAGCTTTATGTGGCTTTCTGTAGCTTTCTGTAGCTTTCTGTAGCTTTACGTAGCGTTATGTAGCTTTCTGTAGCTTTCTGTAGCTTTCTGTAGCTTTATGTAGCTTGATGTAGCTTTATGTAGCTTTCCAAAACTTTATGTAGCTTTCTGTAGCTTTCTGTAGCTTTCTGTAGCTTTCTGTAGCTTTCTGTAGCTTTCTGTAGCTTTCTGTAGCGTTATGTAGCTTTATATAGCTTTATGTAGCTTTATGTAGCTTTATGTAGCTTTGTAGCTTTCTGCAGCTTTCTGTAGCTTTCTGTAGCTTTCTGTAGCTTCATGTAGCTTTATGTAGCTTTCTGTAGCTTTATGTAGCTTTCTGTAGCTTTCTGTAGCTTTATGTAGCTTTATGTAGCGTCATGTGGCTTTCTGTAGCTTTCTATAGCTTTCTGTAGCTTTCTGTAGCTTTCTGTAGCTTTCTGTATCTTTCTGTAGCTTTCTGTAGCTTTCTGTAGCTTTCTGTAGCTTTATGTAGCTTTCTGTAGCTTTCTGTAGCTTTCTGTAGCTTTCTGTAGCTTTCTGTAGCTTTCTGTAACGTTATGTAGCGTTATGTAGCTTGATGTAGCTTGAAGTAGCTTTCTGTAGCTTTCTGTAGCTTTCTAAAACTTTATGTAGCTTTCTGTAGCTTTCTGTAGCTTTATGTAGATTTATGTAGGTTTCTGTAGCTTTCTGTAGCTTTACGTAGCGTTATGTAGCTTTCTGTAACTTTCTGTAGCTTTATGTAGCGTTATGTTGCTTTCTACAACTTTCTGTAGCTTTCTGTAGCGGTATGTAGCGTTATGTAGCTTTCTGTAGCTTTCTGTAGCTTTATGTAGCTTTCTACAACTTTATGTATCTTTCTGTAGCGGTATGTAGCGTTATGTAGCCTTCTGTAGCTTTCTGTAGCTTTGTGTAGCTTTATGTAGCATTATGTAGCTTTATATAGCTTTATGTGGCTTTATGTAGCTTTATGTAGCTTTGTAGCTTTCTGTAGCTTTCTGTAGCTTTCTGTAGCTTTCTGTAGCTTTCTGTAGCTTTCTGTAGCTTTCTGTAGCTTTATGTGGCTTTCTGTAGCTTTCTGTAGCTTTCTGTAGCTTTCTGTAGCTTTCTGTAGCTTTAAGTAGCTTTATGTAGCGTTATGTAGCTTTATATAGCTTTATGTAGCTTTATGTAGCTTTGTAGCTTTCTGTAGCTTTATGCGGCTTTCTGTAGCTTTCTGTAGCTTTCTGCAACTTTCTGTAGCTTTCTGTAGCTTCATGTAGCTCTATGTAGCTTTATGTAGCGCTATGTAGCTTTCTGTAGCTTTCGGTAGCTTTATGTAGCTTTATGTAGCTTTATGTAGCTTTCTGTAGCTTTCTGTAGCTTTCTGTAGCTTTCTGTAGCTTTCTGTAACGTTATGTAGCTTTATGTAGCTTTCTGTAGCTTTATGTAGCTTTCTGTAGCTTTATGTAGCTTTCTAAAACTTTATGTAGCTTTCTGTAGCGGTATGTAGCGTTATGTAGCTTTATGTAGCTTTCTGCAGCTTTATGTAGCTCTCTGTAGCTTTCTGTAGCTTTCTGTAGCTTTCTGTAGTCTTATATGGCTTTCTGTAGCTTTATGTAGCTTTATGTAGCTTTATGTAGCTTTCTGTAGCTTTCTGTAGCTTTCTGCAGCTTGATGTAGCTTTATGTAGCTTTCTGTAGCTTTATGTAGCTTTCTACAACTTTCTGTAGCTTTCTGTAGCGGTATGTAGCGTTATGTAGCTTTCTGTAGCTTTCCGTAGCTTTATGTAGCTTTATGTAGCGTTATGTGGCTTTATATAGCTTTATGTAGCTTTATGTAGCTTTATGTAGCTTTGTAGCTTTCTGTAGCTTTCTGTAGCTTTCTGTAGCTTTCTGTAGCTTTCTGTAGCTTTCTGTAGCTTTCTGTAACGTTATGTAGCGTTATGTAGCTTGATGTAGCTTGATGTAGCTTTCTGTAGTTTTCTGTAGCTTTCTAAAACTTTATGTAGCTTTCTGTAGCTTTTTGTAGCTTTCTGTAGCTTTCTGTAGCTTTATGTAGATTTATGTAGCTTTATGTAGCGTTATGTAGCGTTATATAGCTTTATGTAGCTTTATGTAGCTTCATGTAGCTTTGTAGCTTCCTGTAGCTTTATGCGGCTTTCTGTAGCTTTCTGTAGCTTTCTGTAGCTTTCTGTAGCTTTCTGTAGCTTTATGTAGCTTTCTGTAGCTTTCGGTAGCTTTATGTAGCTTTAATTAGCTTTCTGTAGCTTTCTGTAGCTTTCTAAAACTTTATGTAGCTTTCTCTAGCGGTATGTAGCGTTATGTAGCTTTATGTAGCTTTCTGTAGCTTTCTGTAGCTTTCTGTAGCTTTCTGTAGCTTTCTGTAGCTTTATGTGGCTTTCTGTAGCTTTCTGTGGCTTTCTGTAGCTTTCTGTAGCTTTCTGTAGCGTTATGCAGCTTGGTGTAGCTTTATGTAGCTTTCTGTAGCTTTATGTAGCTTTCTAAAACTTTATGTAGCTTTCTGTAGCGGTATGTAGCGTTATGTAGCTTTCTGTAGCTTTCTGTAGCTTGATGTAGCTTTATGTAGCTTTCTGTAGCTTTCTGTAGCTTTCTGTAGCTTTCTGTAGCTTTCTGTAGCTTTCTGTAGCTTTCTGTAGCTTTCTGTAACGTTATGTAGCGTTATGTAAATTGATGTAGCTTGATGTAGCTTTCTGTAGCTTTCTGTAGCTTTCTAAAACGTTATGTAGCTTTCTGTAGCTTTCTGTAGCTTTCTGTAGCTTTATGTAGCTTTCTGTAGCTTTCTGTAGCTTTCTGTAGCTTTCTGTACCTTTATGTGGCTTACTGTAGCTTTCTGTAGCTTTCTGTAGCTTTACGTAGCGTCATGTAGCTTTCTGTAGCTTTCTGTAGCTTTCCGTAGCGTTATGTAGCTTGATGTAGCTTTATGTAGGTTTCTGTAGCTTTATGTAGCTTTCTGTAGCTTTATGTAGCTTTATGCGGCTTTCTGTAGCTTTCTCTAGCTTTATGTAACTGTCTGTAGCTTGCTGTAGCTTTATGTAGCGTTATGTAGCTCTCTGTAGCTTTCTGTAGCTTTCTGTAGCTTTCTGTAGCTTTCTGTAGCTTTCTGTAGCTTTATGTGGCTTTCTGTAGCTTTCTGTAGCTTTCTGTAGCTTTCTGTAGGTTTCTGTAGCTTTATGTGGACTTCTGTAGCTTTCTGTAGCTTTCTGTAGCTTTCTGTAGCTTTCTGTAGCTTTCTGTAGCTTTCTGTAGCTTTCTGTAACGTTATGTAGCGTTATGTAGCTTGATGTAGCTTGATGTAGCTTTCTGTAGCTTTCTGTAGCTTTCTAAAACTTTATGTAGCTTTCCGTAGCTTTCTGTAGCTTTATGAGGCTTTCTGTAGCTTTCTGTAGCTTTATGTAGCTTTCTGTAGCTTTCTGTACCTTTATGTGTCTTTCTGTAGCTTTCTGTAGCTTTCTGTAGCTTTACGTAGCGTTATGTAGCTTTCTGTAGCTTTCTGTAGCTTTCTGTAGCGTTATGTAGCTTGATGTAGCTTTATGTAGCTTTCTGTAGCTTTATGTAGCTTTCTGTAGCGGTATGTAGCGTTATGTAGCTTTCTGCAGCTTTATGTAGCTTTATATAGCTTTATGTAGCTTTATGTAGCTTTATGCGGCTTTCTGTAGCTTTCTGTAGCTTTATGTAGCTTTATGCGGCTTTCTGTAGCTTTCTGTAGCTTTATGTAGCTGTCTGTAGCTTTCTGTAGCTTTATGTGGCTTTCTGTAGCTTTCTGTAGCTTTCTGTAGCTTTCTGTAGCTTTCTGTAGCTTTCTGTAGCTTTATGTAGCGTTATGTAGCCTGATGTAGCTTTCTGTAGCTTTATGTAGCTTTCTAAAACTTTATGTAGCTTTCTGTAGCGGTATGTAGCGATCTGTAGCTGTCTGTAGCTTTCTGTAGCTTTATGTAGCTTTATGTAGCGTTATGTGGCTTTATATAGCTTTATGTAGCTTTATGTAGCTTTATGTAGCTTTCTGTAGCTTTCTGTAGCTTTCTGTAGCTTTGTGTAGCTTTCTGTAGCTTTCTGTAGCTTTCTGTAGCTTTCTGTAACATTATGTAGCGTTATGTAGCTTGATGTAGCTTGATGTAGCTTTCTGTAGCTTTATGTAGCTTTCTAAAACTTTGTGTAGCTTTCTGTAGCTTTCTGTAGCTGTCTAAAACTTTCTGTAGCTTTCTGTAGCTTTCTGTAGCTTTCTGTAGCTTTCTGTAGCTTTCTGTAGCTTTCTGTAGCTTTATGTAGCGTTATGTAGGTTTCTGTAGCTTTATGTAGCTTTATGTAGCTTTATGTAGCTTTCTGTAGCTTTCTGTAGCTTTCTGCAGCTTGATGTAGCTTTATGTAGCTTTCTGTAGCTTCATGTAGCTTTCTACAACTTTCTGTAGCTTTCTGTAGCGGTATGTAGCGTTATGTAGCTTTCTGTAGCTTTCCGTAGCTTTATGTAGCTTTATGTAGCGTTATGTGGCTTTATATAGCTTTATGTAGCTTTATGTAGCTTTATGTAGCTTTGTAGCTTTCTGTAGCTTTCTGTAGCTTTCTGTAGCTTTCTGTAGCTTTCTGTAGCTTTCTGTAGCTTTCTGTAACGTTATGTAGCGTTATGTAGCTTGATGTAGCTTGATGTAGCTTTCTGTAGTTTTCTGTAGCTTTCTAAAACTTTATGTAGCTTTCTGTAGCTTTCTGTAGCTTTCTGTAGCTTTCTGTAGCTTTATGTAGCTTTATGTAGCTTTATGTAGCGTTATGTAGCGTTATATAGCTTTATGTAGCTTTATGTAGCTTCATGTAGCTTTGTACCTTATGTAGCTTTATGCGGCTTTCTGTAGCTTTCTGTAGCTTTCTGTAGCTTTCTGTAGCTTTCTGTAGCTTTATGTAGCTTTCTGTAGCTTTCGGTAGCTTTATGTAGCTTTATGTAGCTTTCTGTAGCTTTCTGTAGCTTTCTAAAACTTTATGTAGCTTTCTCTAGCGGTATGTAGCGTTATGTAGCTTTATGTAGCTTTCTGTAGCTTTCAGTAGCTTTCTGTAGCTTTCTGTAGCTTTCTGTAGCTTTATGTGGCTTTCTGTAGCTTTCTGTAGCTTTCTGTAGCTTTCTGTAGCTTTCTGTAGCGTTATGCAGCTTGGTGTAGCTTTATGTAGCTTTCTGTAGCTTTATGTAGCTTTCTAAAACTTTATGTAGCTTTCTGTAGCGGTATGTAGCGTTATGTAGCTTTCTGTAGCTTTCTGTAGCTTTCTGTAGCTTTATGTAGCTTTCTGTAGCTTTCTGTAGCTTTCTGTAGCTTTCTGTAGCTCTCTGTAGCTTTCTGTAGCTTTCTGTAACGTTATGTAGCGTTATGTAAATTGATGTAGCTTGATGTAGCTTTCTGTAGCTTTCTGTAGCTTTCTAAAACTTTATGTAGCTTTCTGTAGCTTTCTGTAGCTTTATGTAGCTTTCTGTAGCTTTCTGTAGCTTTCTGTAGCTTTCTGTAGCTTTCTGTACCTTTATGTGGCTTACTGTAGCTTTCTGTAGCTTTCTGTAGCTTTACGTAGCGTTATGTAGCTTTCTGTAGCTTTCTGTAGCTCTCTGTAGCGTTATGTAGCTTGATGTAGCTTTATGTAGCTTTCTGTAGCTTTATGTAGCTTTCTGTAGCTTTATGTAGCCTTATGCGGCTTTCTGTAGCTCTCTCTAGCTTTATGTAGCTGTCTGTAGCTTTCTGTAGCTTTATGTAGCGTTATGTAGCTTTCTGTAGCTTTCTGTAGCTTTCTGTAGCTTTCTGTAGCTTTCTGTAGCTTTCTGTAGCTTTATGTGGCTTTCTGTAGCTTTCTGTAGCTTTCTGTAGCTTTATGTAGCTTTATGTAGCTTTATGTAGCTTTCTGTAGCTTTCTGTAGCTTTCTGTAGCTTTGTGTAGCTTTCTGTAGCTTTCTGTAGCTTTCTGTAGCTTTCTGTAACGTTATGTAGCGTTATGTAGCTTGATGTAGCTTGATGTAGCTTTCTGTAGCTTTATGTAGCTTTCTAAAACTTTGTGTAGCTTTCTGTAGCTTTCTGTAGCTGTCCAAAACTTTATGTAGCTTTCTGTAGCTTTCTGTAGCTTTCTGTAGCTTTCTGTAGCTTTCTGTAGCTTTCTGTAGCTTTATGTAGCGTTATGTAGGTTTCTGTAGCTTTATGTAGCTTTATGTAGCTTTATGTAGCTTTCTGTAGCTTTCTGTAGCTTTCTGCAGCTTGATGTAGCTTTATGTAGCTTTCTGTAGCTTTATGTAGCTTTCTACAACTTTCTGTAGCTTTCTGTAGCGGTATGTAGCGTTATGTAGCTTTCTGTAGCTTTCCGTAGCTTTATGTAGCTTTATGTAGCGTTATGTGGCTTTATATAGCTTTATGTAGCTTTATGTAGCTTTATGTAGCTTTGTAGCTTTCTGTAGCTTTCTGTAGCTTTCTGTAGCTTTCTGTAGCTTTCTGTAGCTTTCTGTAGCTTTCTGTAACGTTATGTAGCGTTATGTAGCTTGATGTAGCTTGATGTAGCTTTCTGTAGTTTTCTGTAGCTTTCTAAAACTTTATGTAGCTTTCTGTAGCTTTCTGTAGCTTTCTGTAGCTTTCTGTAGCTTTCTGTAGCTTTATGTAGCTTTATGTAGCTTTATGTAGCGTTATGTAGCGTTATATAGCTTTATGTAGCTTTATGTAGCTTCATGTAGCTTTGTACCTTTCTGTAGCTTTATGCGGCTTTCTGTAGCTTTCTGTAGCTTTCTGTAGCTTTCTGTAGCTTTCTGTAGCTTTATGTAGCTTTCTGTAGCTTTCGGTAGCTTTATGTAGCTTTATGTAGCTTTCTGTAGCTTTCTGTAGCTTTCTAAAACTTTATGTAGCTTTCTCTAGCGGTATGTAGCGTTATGTAGCTTTATGTAGCTTTCTGTAGCTTTCAGTAGCTTTCTGTAGCTTTCTGTAGCTTTCTGTAGCTTTATGTGGCTTTCTGTAGCTTTCTGTAGCTTTCTGTAGCTTTCTGTAGCTTTCTGTAGCGTTATGCAGCTTGGTGTAGCTTTATGTAGCTTTCTGTAGCTTTATGTAGCTTTCTAAAACTTTATGTAGCTTTCTGTAGCGGTATGTAGCGTTATGTAGCTTTCTGTAGCTTTCTGTAGCTTGATGTAGCTTTATGTAGCTTTCTGTAGCTTTCTGTAGCTTTCTGTAGCTTTCTGTAGCTTTCTGTAGCTCTCTGTAGCTTTCTGTAGCTTTCTGTAGCTTTATGTAGCTTTATGTAGCTTTATGTAGCGTTATGTAGCGTTATATAGCTTTATGTAGCTTTATGTAGCTTCATGTAGCTTTGTACCTTTCTGTAGCTTTATGCGGCTTTCTGTAGCTTTCTGTAGCTTTCTGTAGCTTTCTGTAGCTTTCTGTAGCTTTATGTAGCTTTCTGTAGCTTTCGGTAGCTTTATGTAGCTTTATGTAGCTTTCTGTAGCTTTCTGTAGCTTTCTAAAACTTTATGTAGCTTTCTCTAGCGGTATGTAGCGTTATGTAGCTTTATGTAGCTTTCTGTAGCTTTCAGTAGCTTTCTGTAGCTTTCTGTAGCTTTCTGTAGCTTTATGTGGCTTTCTGTAGCTTTCTGTAGCTTTCTGTAGCTTTCTGTAGCTTTCTGTAGCGTTATGCAGCTTGGTGTAGCTTTATGTAGCTTTCTGTAGCTTTATGTAGCTTTCTAAAACTTTATGTAGCTTTCTGTAGCGGTATGTAGCGTTATGTAGCTTTCTGTAGCTTTCTGTAGCTTGATGTAGCTTTATGTAGCTTTCTGTAGCTTTCTGTAGCTTTCTGTAGCTTTCTGTAGCTTTCTGTAGCTCTCTGTAGCTTTCTGTAGCTTTCTGTAACGTTATGTAGCGTTATGTAAATTGATGTAGCTTGATGTAGCTTTCTGTAGCTTTCTGTAGCTTTCTAAAACTTTATGTAGCTGTCTGTAGCTTTCTGTAGCTTTATGTAGCTTTCTGTAGCTTTCTGTAGCTTTCTGTAGCTTTCTGTAGCTTTCTGTAGCTTTCTGTAGCTTTATGTAGCTTTATGTAGCTTTCTGTAGCTTTCTGTAGCTTTCTGTAGCGTTATGTAGCTTGATGTAGCTTTATGTAGCTTTCTGTAGCTTTATGTAGCTTTCTGTAGCTTTATGTAGCTTTATGCGGCTTTCTGTAGCTCTCTCTAGCTTTATGTAGCTGTCTGTAGCTTTCTGTAGCTTTATGTAGCGTTATGTAGCTTTCTGTAGCTTTCTGTAGCTTTCTGTAGCTTTCTGTAGCTTTCTGTAGCTTTCTGTAGCTTTCTGTGGCTTTCTGTAGCTTTCTGTAACGTTATGTAGCGTTATGTAGCTTGATGTAGCTTGATGTAGCTTTCTGTAGCTTTCTGTAGCTTTCTAAAACTTTATGTAGCTTTCTGTAGCTTTCTGTAGCTTTATGTGGCTTTCTGTAGCTTTCTGTAGCTTTCTGTAGCTTTCTGTAGCTTTCTGTACCTTTATGTGGCTTTCTGTAGCTTTCTGTAGCTTTCTGTAGCTTTACGTAGCGTTATGTAGCTTTCTGTAGCTTTCTGTAGCTTTCTGTAGCGTCATGTAGCTTGATGTAGCTTTATGTAGCTTTGTGTAGCTTTATGTAGCTTTCTAAAACTTTTTGTAGCTTTCTGTAGCGGTATGTAGCGTTATGTAGCTTTCTGTAGCTTTATGTAGCTTTATATAGCTTTATGTAGCATTATGTAGCTTTATGCGGCTTTCTGTAGCTTTCTGTAGCTTTATGTAGCTTTATGCGGCTTTCTGTAGCTTTCTGTAGCTTTATGTAGCTGTCTGTAGCTTTCTGTAGCTTTATGTGGCTTTCTGTAGCTTTCTGTAGCTTTCTGTAGCTTTCTGTAGCTTTCTGTAGCTTTCTGTAGCTTTCTGTAGCTTTATGTAGCGTTATGTAGCTTGATGTAGCTTTATGTAGCTTTCTGTAGCTTTATGTAGCTTTCTAAAACTTTATGTAGCTTTCTGTAGCGGTATGTAGCGTTCTGTAGCTGTCTGTAGCTTTCTGTAGCTTTATGTAGCTTTCTAAAACTTTATGTAGCTTTCTGTAGCGGTATGTAGCGTTCTGTAGCTTTCTGTAGCTTTCTGTAGCTTTCTAAAACTTTATGTAGCTTTCTGTAGCTTTCTGTAGCTTCCTGTAGCTTTCTGTAGCTTTCTGTAGCTTTCTGTAGCTTTCTGTAGCTTTCTGTACCTTTATGTGGCTTACTGTAGCTTTCTGTAGCTTTCTGTAGCTTTACGTAGCGTTATGTAGCTTTCTGTAGCTTTCTGTAGCTCTCTGTAGCGTTATGTAGCTTGATGTAGCTTTATGTAGCTTTCTGTAGCTTTATGTAGCTTTCTGTAGCTTTATGTAGCCTTATGCGGCTTTCTGTAGCTCTCTCTAGCTTTATGTAGCTGTCTGTAGCTTTCTGTAGCTTTATGTAGCGTTATGTAGCTTTCTGTAGCTTTCTGTAGCTTTCTGTAGCTTTCTGTAGCTTTCTGTAGCTTTCTGTAGCTTTATGTGGCTTTCTGTAGCTTTCTGTAGCTTTCTGTAGCTTTATGTAGCTTTATGTAGCTTTATGTAGCTTTCTGTAGCTTTCTGTAGCTTTCTGTAGCTTTGTGTAGCTTTCTGTAGCTTTCTGTAGCTTTCTGTAGCTTTCTGTAACGTTATGTAGCGTTATGTAGCTTGATGTAGCTTGATGTAGCTTTCTGTAGCTTTATGTAGCTTTCTAAAACTTTGTGTAGCTTTCTGTAGCTTTCTGTAGCTGTCCAAAACTTTATGTAGCTTTCTGTAGCTTTCTGTAGCTTTCTGTAGCTTTCTGTACCTTTCTGTAGCTTTCTGTAGCTTTATGTAGCGTTATGTAGGTTTCTGTAGCTTTATGTAGCTTTATGTAGCTTTATGTAGCTTTCTGTAGCTTTCTGTAGCTTTCTGCAGCTTGATGTAGCTTTATGTAGCTTTCTGTAGCTTTATGTAGCTTTCTACAACTTTCTGTAGCTTTCTGTAGCGGTATGTAGCGTTATGTAGCTTTCTGTAGCTTTCCGTAGCTTTATGTAGCTTTATGTAGCGTTATGTGGCTTTATATAGCTTTATGTA
Source organism: Eutreptiella sp. 'Long Island Sound 2002' (assembly GCA_964036045.1). NCBI lineage: Eukaryota > Euglenozoa > Euglenophyceae > Eutreptiales > Eutreptiaceae > Eutreptiella > Eutreptiella sp. 'Long Island Sound 2002'. The sequence continues at coordinate 46,337,165 of OZ038385.1, forward strand.
GCTTTATGTAGCTTTATGTAGCTTTGTAGCTTTCTGTAGCTTTGTGTAGCTTTCTGTAGCTTTCTGTAGCTTTCTGTAGCTTTCTGTAGCTTTCTGTAACGTTATGTAGCGTTATGTAGCTTGATGTAGCTTGATGTAGCTTTCTGTAGTTTTCTGTAGCTTTCTAAAACTTTATGTAGCTTTCTGTAGCTTTCTGTAGCTTTCTGTAGCTTTCTGTAGCTTTCTGTAGCTTTATGTAGCTTTATGTAGCTTTATGTAGCGTTATGTAGCGTTATATAGCTTTATGTAGCTTTATGTAGCTTCATGTAGCTTTGTACCTTTCTGTAGCTTTATGCGGCTTTCTGTAGCTTTCTGTAGCTTTCTGTAGCTTTCTGTAGCTTTCTGTAGCTTTATGTAGCTTTCTGTAGCTTTCGGTAGCTTTATGTAGCTTTATGTAGCTTTCTGTAGCTTTCTGTAGCTTTCTAAAACTTTATGTAGCTTTCTCTAGCGGTATGTAGCGTTATGTAGCTTTATGTAGCTTTCTGTAGCTTTCAGTAGCTTTCTGTAGCTTTCTGTAGCTTTCTGTAGCTTTATGTGGCTTTCTGTAGCTTTCTGTAGCTTTCTGTAGCTTTCTGTAGCTTTCTGTAGCGTTATGCAGCTTGGTGTAGCTTTATGTAGCTTTCTGTAGCTTTATGTAGCTTTCTAAAACTTTATGTAGCTTTCTGTAGCGGTATGTAGCGTTATGTAGCTTTCTGTAGCTTTCTGTAGCTTGATGTAGCTTTATGTAGCTTTCTGTAGCTTTCTGTAGCTTTCTGTAGCTTTCTGTAGCTTTCTGTAGCTCTCTGTAGCTTTCTGTAGCTTTCTGTAACGTTATGTAGCGTTATGTAAATTGATGTAGCTTGATGTAGCTTTCTGTAGCTTTCTGTAGCTTTCTAAAACTTTATGTAGCTGTCTGTAGCTTTCTGTAGCTTTATGTAGCTTTCTGTAGCTTTCTGTAGCTTTCTGTAGCTTTATGTAGCTTTATGTAGCTTTATGTAGCTTTCTGTAGCTTTCTGTAGCTTTCTGTAGCGTTATGTAGCTTGATGTAGCTTTATGTAGCTTTCTGTAGCTTTATGTAGCTTTCTGTAGCTTTATGTAGCTTTATGCGGCTTTCTGTAGCTCTCTCTAGCTTTATGTAGCTGTCTGTAGCTTTCTGTACCTTTATGTAGCGTTATGTAGCTTTCTGTAGCTTTCTGTAGCTTTCTGTAGCTTTCTGTAGCTTTCTGTAGCTTTCTGTAGCTTTCTGTGGCTTTCTGTAGCTTTCTGTAACGTTATGTAGCGTTATGTAGCTTGATGTAGCTTGATGTAGCTTTCTGTAGCTTTCTGTAGCTTTCTAAAACTTTATGTAGCTTTCTGTAGCTTTCTGTAGCTTTATGTGGCTTTCTGTAGCTTTCTGTAGCTTTCTGTAGCTTTCTGTAGCTTTCTGTACCTTTATGTGGCTTTCTGTAGCTTTCTGTAGCTTTCTGTAGCTTTACGTAGCGTTATGTAGCTTTCTGTAGCTTTCTGTAGCTTTCTGTAGCGTCATGTAGCTTGATGTAGCTTTATGTAGCTTTGTGTAGCTTTATGTAGCTTTCTAAAACTTTTTGTAGCTTTCTGTAGCGGTATGTAGCGTTATGTAGCTTTCTGTAGCTTTATGTAGCTTTATATAGCTTTATGTAGCATTATGTAGCTTTATGCGGCTTTCTGTAGCTTTCTGTAGCTTTATGTAGCTTTATGCGGCTTTCTGTAGCTTTCTGTAGCTTTATGTAGCTGTCTGTAGCTTTCTGTAGCTTTATGTGGCTTTCTGTAGCTTTCTGTAGCTTTCTGTAGCTTTCTGTAGCTTTCTGTAGCTTTCTGTAGCTTTCTGTAGCTTTATGTAGCGTTATGTAGCTTGATGTAGCTTTATGTAGCTTTCTGTAGCTTTATGTAGCTTTCTAAAACTTTATGTAGCTTTCTGTAGCGGTATGTAGCGTTCTGTAGCTGTCTGTAGCTTTCTGTAGCTTTATGTAGCTTTATGTAGCGTTATGTGGCTTTATATAGCTTTATGTAGCTTTATGTAGCTTTATGTAGCTTTCTGTAGCTTTCTGTAGCTTTCTGTAGCTTTGTGTAGCTTTCTGTAGCTTTCTGTAGCTTTCTGTAGCTTTCTGTAACGTTATGTAGCGTTATGTAGCTTGATGTAGCTTGATGTAGCTTTCTGTAGCTTTATGTAGCTTTCTAAAACTTTGTGTAGCTTTCTGTAGCTTTCTGTAGCTGTCTAAAACTTTATGTAGCTTTCTGTAGCTTTCTGTAGCTTTCTGTAGCTTTATGTGGCTTTCTGTAGCTTTCTGTAGCTTTCTGTAGCTTTATGTAGCGTTATGTAGGTTTCTGTAGCTTTCTGTAGCTTTATGTAGCGTTATGTAGCTTTCTGTAGCTTTCTGTAGCTTTCTGTAGCTTTATGTAGCTTTATGTAGCGTTATGTAGCTTTATATAGCTTTATGTAGCTTTATGTAGCTTTATGTAGCTTTATGTAGCTTTCTGTAGCTTTATGTGGCTTTCTGTAGCTTTCTGTAGCGGTATGTAGCGTTATGTAGCTTTCTGTAGCTTTCTGTAGATTTATGTAGCTTTATGTAGCGTTATGTAGCTTTATATAGCTTTATGTAGCTTCATGTAGCTTTATGTAACTTTCCGTAGCTTTCTGTAGCTTTATGTAGCGTTATGTAGCTTGATGTAGCTTTATGTAGCTTTCTGTAGCTTTATGTAGCTTTCTAAAACTTTATGTAGCTTTCTGTAGCGGTATGTAGCGTTCTGTAGCTTTCTGTAGCTTTCTGTAGCTTTATGTAGCTTTCTGTAGCTTTCTGTAGCTTCTGTAACGTTATGTAGCGTTATGTGGCTTTATGTAGCTTTATGTAGCTTTATGTAGCTTTCTGTAGCTTTCTGTAGCTTTCTGTAGCTTTGTGTAGCTTTCTGTAGCTTTCTGTAGCTTTCTGTAGCTTTCTGTAACGTTATGTAGCGTTATGTACCTTGATGTAGCTTTCTGTAGCTTTCTGCAGCTTTCTGTAGCTTTCTAAAACTTTATGTAGCTTTCTGTAGCTTTCTGTAGCTTTCTGTAGCTTTATGTGGCTTTCTGTAGCTTTCTGTAGCTTTCTGTAGCTTTATGTAGCGTTATGTAGGTTTCTGTAGCTTTCTGTAGCTTTATGTAGCGTTATGCAGCTTTCTGTAGCTTTCTGTAGCTTTCTGTAGCTTTATACAGCTTGATGGAGCTTTATGTAGCTTTCTGTAGCTTTATGTAGCTTTCTAAAACTTTATGTAGCTTTCTGTAGCGGTATGTAGCTTTCTGTAGCTTTCTGTAGCTTTATGCGGCTTTCTGTAGCTTTCTGTAGCTTTCCGTAGCTTTCTGTAGCTTTATGTGGCTTTCTGTAGCTTTCTGTAGCTTTCTGTAGCTTTCTGTAGCTTTCTGTAGCTTTCTGTAGCTTTCTGTAGCTTTCTGTAGCTTTCTGTAGCTTTATATAGCTTTATGTAGCTTTCTGTAGCTTTATGTAGCTTTCTGTAGCTTTATGCGGCTTTCTGTAGCTTTATGTAGCTTTCTGTAGCTTTATGCGGCTTTCTGTAGCTTTCTGTAGCTTTCTGTATCTTTCTGTAGCTTTCTGTAGCTTTATGTGGCTTTATGTAGCTTTCTGTAGCTTTATGTAGCTTTCTAAAACTTTATGTAGCTTTCTGTAGCGGTATGTAGCTTTCTGTAGCTTTCTGTAGCTTTATGCGGCTTTCTGTAGCTTTCTGTAGCTTTCTGTAGCTTTCTGTAGCTTTATGTGGCTTTCTGTAGCTTTCTGTAGCTTTCTGTAGCTTTCTGTAGCTTTCTGTAGCTTTCTGTAGCTTTCTGTAGCTTTCTGTAGCTTTCTGTAGCTTTATATAGCTTTATGTAGCTTTCTGTAGCTTTATGTAGCTTTCTGTAGCTTTATGCGGCTTTCTGTAGCTTTATGTAGCTTTCTGTAGCTTTATGCGGCTTTCTGTAGTCTTCTGTAGCTTTATGTGGCTTTCTGTAGCTTTCTGTAGCTTTCTGTAGCTTTCTGTAGCTTTCTGTAGCTTTCTGTGGCTTTCTGTAGCTTTCTGTAGCTTTCTGTAGCTTTATGTAGCTTTATGTAGCGTTATGTAGCTTTATATAGCTTTATGTAGCGCTATGTAGCTTTATATAGCTTTCTGTAGCTTTATGTAGCTTTACGTAGCTTTGTAGCTCTCTGTAGCTTTATGCGGCTTTCTGTAGCTTTCTGTAGCTTTCTGTAGGTTTCTGTAGCTTTCTGTAGCTTTCTGTATCTTTATGTGGCTTTCTGTAGCTTTCTGTAGCTTTCTGTAGCTTTCTGTAGCTTTCTGTAGCTTTATGTGGCTTTCTGTAGCTTTCTGTAGCTTTCTGTAGCTTTCTGTAGCTTTCTGTACCGTTATGTAGCTTTCTGTAGCTTTCTGTAGCTTTATGTAGCTTTATGTATCTTTCTGTAGCTTTCTGTAGCTTTCTGTAGCTTTCTGTAGCTTTCTGTAGCTTTCTGTAGCTTTCTGTAGCCTTATGTAGCTTTCTGTAGCTTTCTGTAGCATTATGTAGCGTTATGTAGCTTTCTGTAGCTTTCTGCAGCTTTGTGCAGCGTTATGTAGCGTTATGTAGCTTTCTGTAGCTTTCTGTAGCGTTATGTAGCATTATGTAGCGTTATGTAGCTTGCTGTAGCTTTCTGTAGCTTTCTGCAGCTTTCTGTAGCTTTATGTGGCTTTATGTAGCGTTATGTAGCTTTATATAGCTTTATGTAGCGTTATGTAGCTTTCTGTAGCTTTCTGTAGCTTTCTGTAGCTTTATGTAGCGTGATGTAGCTTTCTGTAGCTTTATGTAGCTTTATGTAGCTTTCTGTAGCTTTCTGTAGCTTTCTGTAGCTTTATGCGGCTTTCTGTAGCTTTCTGTAGCTTTCTGTAGCTTTCTGTAGCTTTCTGTAGCTTTATGTGGCTTTATGTAGCGTTATGTAGCTTTATATAGCTTTATGTAGCTTTCTGTAGCTTTATGTAGCTTTGTAGCTTTCTGTAGCTTTATGTAGCTTTCTGTAGCTTTCTTTAGCTTTCTGTAGCTTTCTGTAGCTTTCTGTAGCTTTCTGTAGCTTTATGTTGCTTTCCGCAGCTTTCTGTAGCTTTCCGTAGCTTTCTGTAGCTTTCTGTAGCTTTCTGTGGCTGTCTGTAGCTTTCTGTAGCTTTCTGTAGCTTTATGTAGCTTTATGTAGCGTTATGTAGCTTTATATAGCTTTATGTAGCGCTATGTAGCTTTATATAGCTTTCTTTAGCTTTATGTAGCTTTACGTAGCTTTGTAGCTCTCTGTAGCTTTATGTGGCTTTATGTAGCGTTATGTAGCTTTATATAGCTTTATGTAGCTTTCTGTAGCTTTATGTAGCTTTGTAGCTTTCTGTAGCTTTATGCGGCTTTCTGTAGCTTTCTGTAGCTTTCTGTAGCTTTCTGCAGCTTTCTGTAGCTTTCTGTAGCTTTCTGTAGCTTTATGTGGCTTTCTGTAGCTTTATGTAGCTTTCCGTAGCTTTCTGTAGCTTTCTGTAGCTTTCTGTGGCTGTCTGTAGCTTTCTGTAGCTTTCTGTAGCTTTCTGTAGCTTTATGTAGCGTTATGTAGCTTTATATAGCTTTATGTAGCGCTATGTAGCTTTATATAGCTTTCTGTAGCTTTATGTAGCTTTACGTAGCTTTGTAGCTCTCTGTAGCTTTATGCGGCTTTCTGTAGCTTTCTGTAGCTTTCTGTAGCTTTCTGTATCTTTCTGTGGCTTTCTGTAGCTTTCTGTAGCTTTCTGTAGCTTTCTCAAGCTTTCTGTAGCTTTATGTAGCGTTATGTAGCTTGTGGCTTTCTGTAGCTTTCTGTAGCTTTCTGTGGCTTTATGTAGCTTTCTGTAGCGGTATGTGGCTTTCTGTAGCTCTCTGTAGCTTTATGCGGCTTTCTGTAGCCTTACCTAGCGTTATGTAGCTTTCTGTAGCTTTCTGCAGCTTTCTGCAGCGTTATGTAGCTTTATGTGGCTTTCTGTAGCTTTATGTAGCGTTATGTAGCTTTCTGTAGCTTTCTGTAGCTTTCTGTAGCTTTCTGTAGCTTTATGTGGCTTTCTGTAGCTTTCTGTAGCTTTCTGTAGCTTTCTGTAGCTTTCTGTAGCTTTATTTAGCGTTATGCAGCGTTACAGAAAGCTACAGAAAGCTACAGAGAGCTACAGAACGCTACATGACGCTACATAAAGCCACCGAGGCACAGCATCTTGAGGGGCTCTGAAGGGACCGCCATGGCTTCGTGTGCACGCCACGTGGGTACTCTCCCTCACGTGCCTGGGGTGTCACTGCTGCGCCTTTTACGCCAGCGGACTTCGCCCAACACAGCCCACGTGCCGCAGAAAACCGTGCGGCACCCCCATCACTGGCCTGTTACCCCCCCCCCCCTTGTCCAAGCACAGGCTTGTCCAAGCACGAACACCCCGTTTGACCGTTGTTGTTCTGACCTTGGCTGTGCTTGGACACGGGGGGGGGGTACAAGTATGCCCCCCCCCCCCGACCCAGTTAGAAGCCCCTGTCAGGAACATGATCCCGCAGATGCACACCCCAGCGCGCTCAAGTCAGTGCTGGAGTTGGCAAACCCCCGCACGGACTCGGAGTGTGCCTCTGGATGCCCCTGGTCAACGGCACGGGCAACAGCCCCGTCTCCGGGACGGCCGACCCCCGGAGTAGTCAAACAGGACAAGTCATCCGGGGGCTCCGTTGACACAACCAAAACACGTTCGGGGCCACAGAGGGTCAGAATGAGCGGTGGCGAGAGGCCAATAGGCGCTGCTACAGGCAACCAAACCACCACCACGGCCTCATGCCAAATCCCCCGACTCACCCCCGTTCTGCCGCAGAGCTCATGATCACGCATCTGCTGCTCGCGTTCAAGGACGGCACGCGGCTGTTCGGCCGCTGTTGGGAGCCCGACCCGGAGCCGGACTGGGAGCGGGGGCTGGTGGCCGCCACCCGGCCCCTTTGGCCGGAGCCCATGCAGAACGACGACTGCCGCGTGGCGTACTACGGCGGGCGGATCGTGGTCTACACCGTCGTGGACCAGGTCCGGGGCTGTGCGGGGCTGGGCCTGCCTTGGGGCGTGGCACGGGGGGCGTGGGGTCCAACCGCTTTCGCAACCGCAGCGACCCGGTCCTACGAGCGCCTGCCGCACTACCCCGTGGCTGCCTCTCCTTCAAGTGCAGGGGGGCAGTGTACAGTCCTGCACCCCTCCTTAGCCCTGAGGACACACGGCAGCACCGAGACCGTGTGGCGCGGATTGCCTGGGGCATGGCACGCCATCCTCGGCATCGGTGGGGCGACCCTCCCATCGCAGTGGAGTGGGGGGTTGGGGTGGGGTTATGCCCCCGAAACCCGCTCTCATGGATGCATCCGAAGGGCGGGTGGGGGGGGGGGCTGAGCCCCTTCTTCCCAGCCTGCCACCCCGCTCCCGCCCTTTCCCCAACTGCCCCAGATGACGGCCGTGATAACTGACAGTAACCGACCATCGGAGTTTTGCTTCACAACTCAGCGTCTCCTGGAGGGGGGGGCTGGGGGGGGTTACCCCCCCCCCCCCCCAGGATACCGGGCACTGATCAGGCCGTCAGAGGAGGATGCCATGGGCAGAAGGTGCATTCTGGATTGGCAGGTGGATGCCCGCGGCAGTGCGGATGCCCGCAGTAGTACGGATGCCTGCTTGTCATGGCAGAAGGTTCAAGGGCGAGAGGCCAATAGGCGCTGCCATAGGCTAACAGAGCCAACCGCCAAGGCCTTGTGCCAACGCCCCCCCCTCCCCCGGAACCGGATTTTACAGTGGGAAAAAATGAACTTGTACAAAACGGAAATATTGATTTGGCTGTTTTTGGTACACAAACTTTTGGACTTTTGGGTTCCAGGACCCCCCCCCCCCTCCCCCGCTTTAGGAGAACTCTGCCACCCCGACCCGGATGGCCAACCCCCTCCAAACCCCCTGCCCAACCGCTCCTGGAATCGCAGTGTGGGCGTCCCCCCTTCCAATGCACTCGTCCCATCCCCCCCCCCCCCACGCGTGTGTGTGCATTACAAGATGCGGCGTTCACGTGTTGTGGGCGGCCTCTACGGCGTGCAACGCGTGCCCGTTGCCACGTCTGCGAGCGACTTGTGGCGAGGGCGGTGCCTCAGGCGTGCACAGACGGGCCCCAAGACCGACTTCGGGGCCCGTCGGAGGCGGCATGACCACAGGGACAGGGCCGCCGACTCCCCCGCGCCATCGCACGCCAGACTGCGCGCGCGCTCCGCCCCCGGCCCCCGCACGCACCCCCGACTGCGCCCGCGCCTCCGCAGGTGATGTTGTTTGCGCTGGGCCGAGATATATGTGAATTGGGACTGCAGGTGCCCTTCCCTTCGCTGCGCCCCCACGTCGCCCTGTCCCAGTCCATGACCCCCCCCCCCCCCCGAAGCCGTTTGACCCCGTGACACACGGCCTCAGTGCGATCAATGCGATCAGCGGGTGCTGGGGTCCGTGAAGACGGTGCCCCCCCCCCCCCCCCCCCCACGAACCGCAAAGGGAGGTAACAGGGCAGGGCAGACCGCGCTCACCGAAAACGGTGCAGAGCGCAGAAGGAGGCAAAGGAAAGGACAAAAGCGAAGAATCGTTGTGGTTGTTACAAGCCCCTGTCAGGAACATGATCCTGCAGATGCACACCCCAGCGCACACAAGTCAGGGCTGGAGTCGGCAAACCCCCGAATGGACTCGGAGGGTGCATCGGGATGCACCGGGTCAACGGCACGGGCAACAGCCCCGTCTCCGGGACACCCGACCCCGGAGTAGTCAAACAGGACAAGTCATCCGGGGGCTCTGTTGACACAACCAAAACACATTCAGGCCCACAGAGGGTCAGAATGAGCGGTGGCGAGAGGCCAATGGGCGCCGCCAAAAGGCAAACAATCCGATACCGAGGCCTTGTGCCAACCCCCCCCCCCCCAAAGCCCTTTTTTGGGGCTTTGGGGAGCGTCCGGGGGCGTGTGTGGGGTGTTGGCGCGGAGGGCGTTCGTTGAAGAAGAGGGGGCCTGCGTGGGTCTCGGCCGCGGGGGCCAAAAGGCGGTGGCTGGCGGTTGGTGAAGCGGGCGGACAGCAGCGGTGGGGGGGGGGGGGGGGGGGGGGGGGGGGGGGCCTATCTGACGGACATGGGGGGGGGGGGCTATCTGACGACGGGGGGGGGGGGGGTTCCCCCCTTCGAGAGCACGCCCCCGAATGGCGGGCGCGTGACGGGGCAGTGCGCGCGCGGGGCACCCACGGCCACAACAGCGAAACGCCTCGTCCGTGGCCATCGACGGGCCATCGGTACCGTTCCCCCCAAAAGGCGGCGGAGGAGGGGGTGTCCTGTGGGTAGGGCCCCGACGGGGCACGTGTAGCTCGGCACCGATACGCCCGTTGTGTGGCCGCTGTGCTGAGCTGCCGTGGGAACTGAAGTCATGAAGTGAGGGCCTACCCCTTCTGCCCCCCCCCCCCCCGACGCCCGTCCGATCGGGACGTACCCGACGGAAGCGGCCTCCCTCCGGCGCTTCCGATGGCCGTTGCAACCGCTTGTGGACCCCCCCCTTTGAGCCCCCCCGCCCCCGCCCCTCAAAGCGCGTCCCGTCGGGTTCGGGGGCTTCTTGCCGCCGCCCCCGCCCGCGCCATCAGGACCACCGCCCCCGTCCGATCGGGACGTACCCTCCGGAAGTAGAGTAGCGGTGAGGGGGGGGTAGGGTCGGCCAGAACGAGTGGCGCTCTATGTCATGGCACAGGTGCAGGGGAGTGAAAGGCTGGGCAGGGCAGGGGATTCCAGGGCCGCCTGGACCACACATCGCAGCGCCATGCGGTTTGTTTGGAGGTGCTGTTCGGCCACGGCGGATGTGGCTACTCCCGGCGTGGCCGTCGCGTACCGCGCTTTGCTGTCGTGTGTGTCGCGCGCGCGGGCACGGGCTTGTCTTGGCACGGGGGTGGGCGTTGAAGCGCTGTTTTGCCCGGACGTTAGGGACCGCGGCCGTGCGTGCGCAAGGGGGGGGGGGTACGTGTAGCTCGGCAGCGATACGCCCGTGTGCGGCCGCGGTGCTGCGCTGCGGGGCCCCTGCGGTTGTGCATCGAGGGGCCCACGGCTTGGCCACGCCCCCCGCCCCTGCCCCGCCTCCCCCGCCTCCCCCGCCGCCGCACAACTCGAAGTTCGCCACATGACCAGCGTGACGGGGTCCGAGGCAACCGCCCGCCCCAAGGCCCCCGGCACTGCCAACGCCCCCCCCCCCCCCCGTGACGACGGGGGGCAGGCGGGCAGGGGGGGAGGGTGCCCGGCCCCACCCGCCGTCCAGCCGTTGTGTACCGGCCCGAGCTCGTCCCCTGCCGCCGGCACAGCGACTCAAACCCGCTTTCCGGTCGCCGGTAACCGCTCCTGCACCCCTCCTCAAAGCTCAGTTGACACCGCCGGCCGTCCCGCCGGCGCGGAGCGTACTGGCAGAGCCTTCTGTTTCGGGGATGGTCACAACCGGTCGAACAGCGTATCTCATTCAACATGAGGCTATTCCGACGCTTCCCCGGAACACTGCCCCCCCCCCCCCCCACCCCGGCCGGCCAGCCAGGGTCGCATTAGAAAGAAAGGGGCCTCAGAGGTCGCTCCAGAGGCGGTTAGGCAGGCGGTTGGAGGAGGTTGCCAAAGCGGTTGGGGGCGGTTACTGTCGGTTATAAATGCCCTTGAGGCTGGCACTTGGCGTCAGGGGGACGGTGGCTGGGCATACGCTGGGCGCCCTGGAGGGGGGGCCCAGTACGTCACCTTCCTTCTGCTTCCCCCGGGTGTTTGGTGGTGCCTGGGACCGACCAGACTTTAGGGCCTTAGGTCTGTGAAGGGGACGGGTGCAGTTGCGCTGCTGTGGCCCCTTCGGTGAAAGGCACCCAACGACATGTCACGGAGGTCGCTGTTGTCTCTGACACTTGCTTTCTGTTCTTGCTCCTTCTTTGTGCCCTTGGGGCACTGGGTTGTTCACAGCATCCGCATCCCACGGGGGGGGGGTTTCGTGCATCCCCCCCCATTCCCTCTCTCATAGCAGAAGGTTCAAAGGCGAGAGCCCAATAGGCGCCATCACAGGCTAACAGAGCCCACTGCCAAGGCCTTGTGCCCCCCCCCCCCCCCGCCCCCCTCTCTCTCGCCCTCGCTTCGGGGTTCAGCGGCCAAAAACAAGTTTTGGTGCCTCAGGTCGGCCCCCAATTTCAGGCCCCTTGGATTTGGTCTAACTAAATAAACAAATGTTTTGGATACACCAACTTACACAACTAAAGGAACATAATGAGCCATAACAGTCATCATAACAATGAACAGGTAGAGAGACATTAAGTCAAACAAATGAAGAAAATAAATAAATGCATAAATAAACGCCAAATAAACATAAATCGGATGAATATACATGAAATAAGTCGATAAACAAATGAACGAATGGATGAATAAATGGCATAGATATGTAATTAAATGATATTTGATGAATGAATGAATTCATCTCAGCCGTCAATCTCCACTCCGCTGTCTTCTTCAGCCTACGGTCATTGTGCCTCACGCACACTGGGAAGCCTCGGGCGTGGCAGTCTCCCACTGCACAACCTGGTTTCAGACTCAGCCAATCCTCACTGCGTTTCAGATCCGCTACCACAGCCACTGGGGGGTCATCATAGCACTGGACAGCTCTGAACCTTGATTCCGAGAGGTTATCTGGCGTACTGTGAAGTGAGCGGGCTACGCCAGCTCATCTTGGGCTGACCCCCCCCCCCCCCCCAAAAGAAGTGAATCGGATGAATTTAGAATTCATTGAAACAGAGATCATGTTTTCCCGCGGAAAATGTTTTTGATGTGGTTTCGGGATTGGGTCCCATTTTGGGCCCCTTTGTAAAGTTCATTTTCCTCTGGAGGAAAAGTTGTGTTGTGTGCGGGGGGGGGGGGGGGGCGCTGGGGTGGTCTGCCGGGGGTGGGCCCGGGCCCCAATCCCCCCCCTTCGGCAATGCCCCGTTGGAGAGGCGGCCGAGGCCCTGTGCCCCCCCCTCGCCCCAGGACTACCTGCGGGAGGTGATGGAGGTGCTGCGCAGCTTTGAGAAGAAGCATCTGGTGACCCCGAAAGTCATTCAGGACAACTACGCGGCGGTCGTGACGGCGCTGGAGGACCTCGTCTGGGGCGGGCGCGTGGCGATGGTGGGCGCCTCCTGAGGCCCCGGGCCCTGCGGATCACCCCGCGTGGCCTTGAAGGGCACGCTCTGTGCCTTTTTTGGGGGCGGGGGAGGGGCAGGGGTGCATTGGAAGGGGAGGGCCCCCAGAGGCGGCCCCAGAGGCGGTTAGGCGGGCGGTTGGAGGCGGTTGCCAAAGCGGTTGGGGGCGGTTACTGTCGGTTACAAATGCCGTCGAGGCCGGCCGTTGCCGTCAGGGGGACAGTGGCTGGGCATAGGCTGGGCGCCCTGGAGGGGGCGGGTGGGGTACCCCACCTTTCCCTTTCCTTTCCAATGCATCCCTAGGGCAGGGGTCGCTGCGTCGACATGCCCCGTGGTATGGGGGCCAGTGCGCATTGTGGCACCTGCCGCATGTGTCGCCGGTGCACTGAATGGCGTGGGGGCTGGTGCGGGGACACTGAGGTCATTAGCCAAAAGCCTTAGAGGTCCGGCCGCAGTGGACGGGGGGGGGGTCCACCGGGAGAGAGGGGGGGGGGGGCGATGTGTCTGGCGTTCTGTTGGAGAGTCTGCGGCGCGACCATGGGGACAGCCCTCCACAGTCAGGGCCCTGCATCCCGTCACAGGGAACGGCGCCCATGGGAATGGCATTGCAGAGCTGTTTGTTGCTCTGACTTCGTTGCTCTGCAGCCTCTGCCTGTGCAGTGAAGGTTTGGGAAACAACATCCGCATCCCACAGCGCGGGGGTTTGGCACAAGGCCTCAGTATCTGAGGGGGGGGGGGGTTGGCACAAGGCCTCGGTATTCAGTTGTTTGCCTTTGGCGGCGCCCATTGGCCTCTCGCCACTGCTCATTCTGACCCTCTGTGGGCCCGAATGTGTTTTGGTTGTGTCAACGGAGCCCCCGGATGACTTGTCCTGTTTGACTACTCCGGGGGTCGGCCGTCCCGGAGGCGGGCGGGGGTGGGGGGGGGGATGACGGGTGCTTGACCAGAGGACCCACTGCGATGCCGGGGGACGTGGTCGGGGGCAGGGCCGGGGGTATGGGCGTTGTGCACTGCGCCTCCACGGCCCCCCCCGCCCCTCCCCCCCGGCGCAGGATCACCCCCCATGACCCCGCAGCCCGTCTGCACGTCCCACACCACCGCCGCATGACCCTTCACAAGTGCCAGCGCCCTCAGACCTCCATGGCCCGAGACCGCCCCGAATGGCCTGTCCACTACCGCACACAACGCTACCCCCGCGTGGCCGTGCCACCGCTCTCTTACCCCCACACCGCCCCGGGCGCCCCTGTGTAGTGTTGTGGGGGCATTGTTGGACGGGGTCCGAAGGGGGCTAGCCCCCTGTCAGTTGTACTCCGACCGTGTCCGACCCAACCGCCGCTGTAACCGCCGCCTCCTGCCCTCCAACCGCTTTCCCAACCGCAGCGACGCGGTCCTACGAGCGTCTGCCGCACTACCCCATGGCCCCCTCTCCTTCAAGTGCAGGGGGGCCGGGGGGCAGTGTACAGTCCTGCACCCCTCCTTAGCCCTGAGGACACGCGGCAGCACCGAGACACCACCGTTCAACAGCCCGTACCATTCCTCGTGTGGGGCCTCACAGTGTGGCACGCACATGAGCCGCTGTTCACGGCCTCTGTGGAGCACTGCGCTCCCGTTGTGGCAGCCCTTGGGCCATGAATTATGAGACCCTTGTCATGACCGCGGGTGCCTCTTCGGTTGACTCGGGTTCGGTCACGGCCTCACCCGGTCGCCACCCCACGGCCCGCGTCGCCTTCCCTGCGGGACCCGTGTGTCCGGTCACAAGGCCTGCCCGGACGGTTGACCGCCCCCAGACCCCCGCGGTGGCGCTCGCGGGCGGGAGATGCCGCCGTGTCTGTGTGTATGTGCCCTTGTGGGTCTGGGGGGGGGGGGATCGCTGCTGCAGTGCAGTACCTGGGGGCAGTTATGCATGTCCTCTTCTCCCAGACCGAAAGGCGCCTATGGTACCACCGATGAGGCTTTTGTTCTGCTGACGTGTGCTTGACTGTTGACTAGCACTCCACAAGACTCCATACGGGGGGGGGGGGGAGGCACACCTGCTTGCTCCACCCGTTGGCACGCTTGGCGCAGGGAAGGGGCCCCAACACCCCTTGCCTCGCCCCCGGGGGGTGGGGGCGGGGCGGGTGCGGGCCAGCGGTTGGGTAGAGGGGGGGGGCAAGACCTGTTGTACCTTCGTACCGCCGGAGCCCCTCCGACCCCCGTCTGTGCCTGTGGAGGGGGCGTGGGGGGCTGGGGTCAGGTGGCGGGCGTGGAGGGTGTGGAGCTGCCCCTCCGCCGCGGCAGATGTGGGCCTGGGCTCGCAGGCCCCAAGTCACACAAGGACAAGCCACCCGCCCGCCCTGCGACCGCCAGTCGGCACGGGAAGAGCGGTGGTACGCGGCACGACTGGGGGCAGACCTGCACTGCCTTCGGTGCAGGCGGTGGTGCCACGTGGGCCGGGTCCGGCTCCCCACGGCCGGTGGCGTACCCCGGGCAGGCGGAGGGGCCCCGGGGCGCAGTGGGGGCCTCCCTGCCCTGGGGTGCCCTGGGGTGCCGCCGGTGCTGCGAGGGGGCCCAGAGGGCACCACACCCGAACGGCCTCTCCGTGGGGGACCGGGGGAGGCGGGGGGGGGGGCAGGGGTCGATTTGTGGCCGTCAAAGAGACAGTGCCCCCGCGCGGGGGGGGGGTCCATGTGCGAGGGGGAGGCGGCCTGCGCGCGCGGGGGGCCCTGGAGGGGGGGGCGGCTCCCCCCCTTTTCCAATGCATCGCTGCATGGGGACCCTGCCCCTAAGGCCTGATCCCCCCCTCTTCCCCCTCCCCTGCCCCCCCCCCCCTCCTCCAACACATCCTCTGGTCCCCCTCCCCCTCCCCCTCTTCCCCCTCCCCCGCCTCCCCCCTCCTCCAACACATCCCCCCCCCCCCCTAGTGGCTGGCAGGCCCACAAGAGTCACCCACAACTGCACTGGGGGCGCATGGGGCTGTGCCGGCGCAGGTGGACGCCCGGCGTCAAGGGGGGGGGGGCGCACGCACACGTGGGGGTACCTCGGGCATGTCGCCCCAGGGACACTCATGGCGACTGTGCCATGAGCCCCCCTTCAGCCACCGCTGCTTGGTCCAGGCCCAGAGGGCCCCGACACCCCTTGCCTCGCCCCCGGGGGATGGGGGCGGGGCGGGGCGGGTGTGGGCCAGCGGTTGGGTAGGGGGGGGGGGGCAAGACCTGTTTGACCTTCAGAATTTTATGGCGATATCCGATTTGCATGAAAACATGAACACAAAATCTATTTGACCCCCACCCTCACTCCAGTCCCTTGGTCCCCCCATCCCTCCCCCCATCCCCCACAAGGGGCAACGGCTGTTTTTTTCAACAATTTTTTGTACCCCAAAAGACGTACCTCAAAATGATCGGCGCAGAGCATTTTGAGGTATGGGTTTGGGGTAACATGTTTTGCCCCCCCCCCAAAAAAAAATCTTTGGGAAGTCCAAAGGTCTCGCACATGGTCGGGGGGTCTATGTTCAAACAGTGCGCCCAGTGCCCTCCCGGGGGCTCCGCTGGGTCCATGGGCCGATTTTGTTTCTTTTGTCGCGACGCACAGACCCTTTCCCACCGCCGTCGGCGTCTGCACTCGCGCGCCTGTGCGACTGTGGGGCGGTGGCCGGAGCCGTCCTGCGCTCCTTCAGGACCTCCGACCGCGTCTGTGCCTGTGGAGCGGGAAATGGAGGCGTTGGGGGGGCCGGGGTCGGGTGGCGTGGAGGGCATGTGGTATGGGCAGTGGTGTGCCTGCCCCCTCACAGGCTGCACCCTTGGCCCTACGGGGGGGGGCACCCGAGACTGGGGGCGGGCAGGGCCTGACCTGGGGTTGACGAGGGGGGGGGGGGGGGCTGCCAGATCTGAGGCTTCCGTTTGCGGTGGTCCTTGTGCCATTCCTGAGTACTGGTCTCTGCCGCGCGAGCGTCGGTGGGCGTTCCTTGCGCTATGCACTGCCCCCACCCATTGGCTATGGTTCGTGCCATGGGCCAAGTGCCCCGCGGAGGGCGTGCGCGGACCATCGTCTCGGCAGTTTTGTGTTCCCTGACTCAACGTATTTGTGACCTCTGTCGCTGTTACGACGGCTCTGTTTTGAGGAACCGTGGCAGACTTATTGGGGGTTCCTGGGAGTGACCGCAATGCCTCCGATAATCTCTATACCCCCCCCCCCCCTGCGCAAGCACCGCCTTGTCTAAGCACCGGGACCCGGTCTGACCGTCACTTTTACCGAATTTTCTGACCACGGCTTTTATGGTCAGAAACTAGGCAAAGCATGAGTGTGTGCCGATTGTAGAGGGACAGAGGGGCTGTGTCATGCTTGTGATGAGTCCTCCTGCTCATAACAACATTCTGCTTGGTACTGCACCCCACTGCTCTTTGTTTTGGTGTGATTTTCCAAACAAACCCATTCCAAAGCCTGGCCCAAAGGGCAAGCATTTGCAATTGTTCAAGATGAGGCTCAAGGTTGGAAAGGGCTTCTATTCCACAGCTCCTGATGCCCCTGATGGGCAGTGAGGACCTCCAGAACTCGCTGAAATTTGCCTACACATTGTGTTCCAGTGCCCTGTTGTGACTATTGTGCTTAGGGTGAGGTATGGGCAGGTTTTCGGTGACATACGTTCTTTTGGTACCGCGCGTGACGCGGTAGCACCGCCTTGTCTAAGCACCGGGACCCGGTCTGACCGTCATTTTCCTGACTTTCCTGGTGCTTGCGCAGGGGGGGGGGGGGTGTAGCCCCCAATCCCTCACTCTGTGGTCCCAGTGTGCTGACCTGAACAAGCCTTTTTTTTAGTGGCTTGGATACCCTCCCCCAGGGGGGGGGGGGTACCTGCCTGCCTTTTTTGAAATTCTGGGTACCCTCAGCGGAAGCCCCCCCCCCCCCCCGGTGGGGGTAGGCCAAGAGTGGATTGGGATTTTTTGGGAGAAATATTTGTAACCAAAATATTCATTTCGCCCCTGAGCAGTGGGTTGCCAGATCTGGTCAGTACCCTAGCATTACCCCCCCCCCCCTTTGTATAAGCTACACCCTTGTCCAAGCTACAGTATTCCAAAAAAAAATGCCAAAAAATTCCAAAAAAATTCCAAAAACGCTGATTTTCTGATTGAGGACCCCTTCTCAGGATTTTCCGGCGAGGACAAGCTCAAAGCTCATCCCAAAAAATTCCAAAAAATTCAAAAAAATTCCAAAAAAAAAAATTCCAAAAAAATTCCAAAAAAATTCCAAAAAATTCCAAAAAAAAAATCCAAAAAAAATTCCAAAAAAAATGACACGCATTGGCAGAAGTGTCCGACCGGGACCTGGGGTCAGAGGTGGACTCTGGGGGACGTCAAGCGGCAGTTCGACCGCATCGTCAACGTCGGACGACGAAGACGTTTTTCTGTCCAGCTCGGAAGACATGTCATTCAGTACGGATGTCAGTGACACGCGGTTGCGGGGGACGTGGGACAGTGACAGTGATGGGTTCAATACGGACGTGAGTGAGAGCAGGAAGAGGCGGCGGAGAGGGATCGAGTCCTGAGACGGAGGGGCGCCAGTGGCGCCTCTGGAGCACGGGGCAACAACGGGGGAGGAGCATACCAGAAACACGGCGGACAGGTCGCTGGGGGTTCATCATAGTGGTCGACACGGGGGGTGGTTTTATTTTCGTCTCGGAGGTACCTGTCAGCTCAACCCAGTTCCTGCTGAGGGTGGGGAGGGCGACCTGACCTATCCTGACGAACTGTGGCGGCGCCTCCGGCGCCGTATCCGAAGGAGAGCTGTGGCGCTTCGCTGGACAGATGGGACAAAGTGTGCCGCGGCTCCGCCGCGTGATACTTGCTGATTGAGGGCATAGGTCTGTCGGTGGGGACCTATTGCTGAACTTTCCACTGTTCTATGGCCAAGCTACAGTAGGCGTAGGGACCGTAATAATTGTGTACGTAATTTTAATTACGTACGAAATGTAGTGCGGCGACATGAGACATGGGTTTTGTTGTCACATTTGCCAATTACATGGAGCCATGGACACATGCAACATGCCACATGCAAGGCAAGCTCATTCCCAAGAATTTGAAGTTGTCCGAGCCCAAACCAGCCCCTAAGCCTCAGCCAAAGGCATCTTCAAGTGGTGAGCATGTGCAATTGTTCTGCATGGTGTATGGTCGCAAGAAGGGTTTCCAAGCCGAACATTTGTAGGCTTTGCATTCTTCATTGCTTGTGCCGACATGGGTGTGAACCTGAAATTTTCATGTTCCCAAGGCTGTCTTGTGTTTGCATACACTTGGAAATGTGGGCAGAGGTCAAGGTGCACCCATACCATGCGCGTGCGCACGTTTGTGTCGGTAGCTGTATGTGTTTCGCGCAAGCTACGGCCTTGTCTAAGCTACAGTGGGCGTAGGGACCGTAATAATTCCGTACATTGGCGTAGGGGGGGGGGGGTACTATGATATACCTGCAACCCAGACGTCCTGGGTTCGAATCCAGGGCGCTAGGGTAATTTAGGCGAGCGGTAGAACAGGCTGGGCGAGGCTAAGATTTTATGGGGGAAAAGTTTCAAACTGCAATACCTATTCCACCCCTGCGCTGGATGTTGTTAGATGTGGACAAGGCGGTGAGTGGATGCCTGCCTCCTTGACTGGACCCCCCCCCCCCATAGGGTAGGGGTAGGACAACAGCAGTGCCTGCCCTGAAAAAGTGCCTGCCTCCTCCAAGATTTCACCCCCTCCCCCCTTATCACAAAAAAGGCTTGAACCTGCAGCCCAGGCCGGGCCGGACAACGAGGGGGGCTGTGTGAAAGGGCGGGTGCGCACCACCGCGTCTCTGCCGTCCGGAGGAGGGCCCAAACGCGGCCATGTTCAAAGCGGCGCGTACACATCCGTCGTTTTGGGCCGTCGCGGCGGGTGCACGACCCGGTCTTTGTCTGGATGGCGCGCGTGCGCACCATTTGTCATGGGCCGTCCCCGGGTCCCCCGTGGAGGCCACTGCAGCGCCCCGTCGCTGTGGAGGGGGCGCACTGCGGGACCAAGCCCCCCGCCGTGGCACTGGGGACGTATGGTGCGGTGTCACCGGTGCCGTGGGGCTGGCAGTGAGTACCCACTGCACCGCAGTGCCCGTGCCCATGCGGTGACTGTGTTCCCGCATCACGTCGTTGGGGACCACCGTACCTGATCCCACGGCCCTGCACCCTTCACAAGGGGAGGGGCTATCGGGAGAGGGCGCCCCTTTGCAAAACGGTGTCCTTCTTGGCACGCATGGCGGTTGACTTTTGCACACACGGGGCCATTGTGGGGCTCGTGGTGGCCTTTTGCACCGGCCTGCCCCTCCACACAACCCCCCCCCCCCCGCCCCGACTGCGGCATGTGCGAAAGGGGGCGCGCCCCTGTGCAGATGCCCCCCCCCCCACATTGACCTACGCAGCCCTCAACTTCCGTCTGCTCTCCTCTTGCCCCCCCACACTCCTCCTCCTCAATGCCCTTTGCAAAGGCAAACAGTAGACGCCACAAGCGGCAGAGTCGAGAAGTCCTGGGGATCATGTGTTCGACGGGTCCAACACAACAGGCCCCTGTGCCGGACAGGGGGCGCCGAGACATGGCGTACATGGCATTGTATCAGACACAATGGAGTGCGGTTGGCCCCATGGACAAGGAGCAACGGTGGGGGGAGGCAGTACCAGGGTGTGTGTGGGGTACAAATAATGGGACGTGCACCACCCGATGAGTTGTACTTTTTCACATCCTCATACCCCCTGTATGGAGACATGTAGGAGAGGGTCTAAGGCAAAACCGCGCAGTCAGCGACACAACAACAGCTCCATTCGTTGGTGCTTTTCAGTCTGCAGGTAGACTAGCGAACAGCGGTCTCTCCTAGTCCTGTAGTTCATGTATCACCAGGTAAAACGAAACACATCAAGATCAAGGAATCCATCAAGATAGCACACTCCAGTGACAAGGAGTGTGACCAGATCCTACAGAGTGAAGGTTCGTAACATACCAAATTAAAACGCGCTCAAATATCTTGATTCCACTCAGGACGTCGAGGGGCACCAAAGGGTACTGCAGAAGCTGTCCGCCCCTAGGATCAGGTACCAAGCCGTTAGGGTGATGTAGGCAGTGCAGGATATGCAGGCTAGTGGATGCCGAGATGTCCTCAAAGCAAGGCACTATGACGGTATGTGGTATAGGTAAGTGGCTCCAGTACACGGGACAGTTGTACTAGGACTGGGTGCATGAGGTAGATTTATGTTATCATATACTGGGTTTCAGGCACGCGCTCATCACGAAGAGTTTACAGAGGCGTGAGGACAACATCTGTGAGGACATCTGCTCTCCGCCCGAAGCAACGTGCTGATGTGTCACGAGGAAAACGATGGGGGCGTCAGAACATCGTTAGACACACCGGTGAACATGCCCCGGCTAAAAGGATGTGCCAAAGGTGAGATGATGGGGCCCAAAGGGGGGCGTGGCAATCAGAAATCACAGTGCGGGTACACTCAAGGTACGAATGTAAGTAGCTTCTTCTTCGTTGATTGCGGCCCCTGTCTTTGATAGGGGAAGAGGCTATGGTACCACCCCTACCCTCAGCGCAAGCACGGCCTTGTCTAAGCATGGGGTTGGCGTTGAACCGCTGTTTTTAGGAATTTTTGGGACCACTGTTTTGTGGTCCCGGATGTAACATGGGGTTGACAAACTTTTCACCGCATATTGCCACCCGATGATGTTTGTTTTGATTTGGTTCTTAGCCATTCCTAATATTCCCTTTCCACCGCCTATCACCATCTGCATCCGAGGGCTCTCCTAGATGCGGGTAGGCATGTTTGTTTGCCGTCATGTGCACATGCAAGCACAATCTTGTCTGAGGGAATGCCTTGCTTGCAGTGCGCCCGCAGTGCAAAGTTTTGTATGTCGGCAAATACTCAAATCCTAGTTTTGGCCCTTTTCCACAAGTTTGTTGTTCCATAAGTGGGTTTTCAATGCTTCTTGTGCATTTGGGATGTGCCATATTTTACTTGTCGCCCCCGAGAAGGCTGGGGTGAGGCACCCACTTCTGATTTTGCCCCCTTTGTTGGGGACCCCCGAGAATGCAGGGTTGACGTAGCACTTCCGCCCTCTTTTGGGCCCCCGAGAAGGCAAGGGTGAGGCAGCCACTTCTGATTTTGTCCCCTTTTTGGGGGATCCCCGAGAATGCAGGGGTTATGTAGCACTTCCCCCCCCTCTTTTGGGCCCCTGAGAAGGCAGGGATGCATGAAGCTGCAGGTTTCCCAATTCATGCTTTACATATGTCCTGGGCTCGGGTGCCCATGCACACCGTAGGCCGGGTGGCTTGAACTCAGTCTAGTGTCAGCAACAAGAAAAAAATTGCACCAGCATGTCCGTGTTTTGCTGCACTTGACGCAGTTTTGTATCAGGAGACAAACTAGGTATCAGCCCTATGGACCTTGGCCTCATGTGCCCGAGTCTGTGTGGGCACAACATGATGCTCCAGAAGATGATGAGGAAAATGATGACGGTGTTTGTTGTCAACTATGTGCTCACCATCATGAAGATATATCGGAGTGTGGCACATGTCATTTGAACATGTGCCCCTCTTGTATGCCTTCGCATAGCTGCAGTTTGGATTTGTAACTGTAAGAATAACCGATTTGAGACATCTCAGAATCAAATTGTTTTGGGTGGTCTTTGATACATGTGCCCGCAGTGCGCCCGCAGTGCAAAGTTTGGCACAAAGCACGGGTTAGGCATTGAACCGCTGTTTTGCTTGGGTTTTTAAAACCGTGGCCGTGCTTGCGCAAGGGGGGGGGGCGGGGTACTTAGATACCGAGACTGTCTCGTGCTGCTGCAGAACTGTTGCAGTTTTGTAAAAAAAAGAGAAAGAAAACATTTCTGCAGTAAGGGGCACAACAAAACCAGTGCGTGCAGATAGCTCGGGGGTTTGCGCCAATGGCCCTGGCAGCCTCCTTTTGGCTCCCCTTTCCGAGGGCCCCTGCCGCTGCCAATGCCGCTGTCCATGTGGTGGTTTGCGCTCTGCCCGTGGTCCGCCGTGTTGTCAGGAAGCATGTCATCCTCCACTGGGGATCCCTCTCGCCCACCGCGGCCCAACTCTGCCAAGTCCAATCACTCGGCAGGAAACAAGTCCATCAAGACCGTCGAGGTCGCTGAGTCTCCGCATCAAGACGAAGGCGCCGGGGTATGAATACCATCTTGGGGTTGCGGAGTGGGAGCAGATGAGCCCGCTGCAGATGCACACCCCAGCGTGCACAAGTCAGTGCAGGAGTCGGCAAACCCCCGCACGGACTCAGAGGGTGCATCGGGATGCCCCTGGTCAACGGCACGGGGCAACAGCCCCGTCTCCGGAACAGCCGACCCCCCGGAGTAGTCAAACAGGACAAGTCATCCGGGGGCTCCGTTGACACAACCAAAACACGTTCGGGCCCACGGAGGGTCAGGATGTGCAGTGGCGAGGGGCCAACAGGCGCCGCCAAAGGCAAACAAATAGATACCGAGGCCTTGTGCCAACCGCCCCCCGGGCGGGGGGGAACGTCACTTTGATATTTCTTCTGTCAAGTCCAAGCCAGCCAAACCAGCCGCCAAAAGGGCTGGAGACCGAGCTGCACAGCCTACCTCGTCTTCCAGTCCTCAGGCTATACCTGAACTGCCCACTGAGCGCGAGTTCAGAGTCGTAAAAAGAAGTTTCACAGAGGGCCTGTGGAAAGGGCACGTGCACAGAAGTAACGTCATGGTTCAATGTGATTCACACTACCGGTGTTGTGCATGCACAGCTGCAGTTTTGAACTGTTACGGTTTAGTGGTGCGATCGAACGGGGGGGGGGATACCTAATACCGAGGCCTTGTGCCAACCCCCCCGGCCCGTGGGGGGAACCGTCACGACATTGGGGGGCAGATTACAACGGGGGGAAGGTAGTTGAGGGGCCAGAAACGGAGCTGGCAACGGAGGTGACGGCGGTGACGACGCCATGAAGGCCACATATGGCATGTGGTGCTGTGCTGCATCGTGACAATGTGCTATTCGGGTGGTGCACCAACAAGCATGCGGCGACCAAGTTGGTGCACATGGAGAAAAGATTCAACTTGTCAAAGCGCTGGAAAGTGCGGACAGGGTAGTGCCCAACGTAGCATGCCACGGTGGTCTGGTGCATTGGCAGTGCTCAGTACTTGAGCTGACGGCCTGTGCGAGGTGGTGGCGGCGTCCAAGTGGAGGGCACAACGGAAGTTGCCAGCGGGTCAACATGGGTGTGGCATGCCGGACGAAAAGTTATCGTACAAGGATGAGCAGTCAGAGGCCAATAGGTGCCACCAGCTTCAGACAGTAATTCATCCAGGCATCATACCAACCCCCACTCCCTCCTTCCCCCCTTCCCCTCTTACCTCCCTCATTCCCTTCCCTCTCCTCCCCCCTGCCATTTTCTCCCTTACGCCCTCCCTCCTCCCCACCGAAGCACTCCTCTTCATGTCCAGGCTTGTATGGCTTTTGCAACAAAGTGGATGGATGGGCGCCCCCAGTGACACCAGCGCCAGGAGATGCCACCAACTTCCACTGGCTGACGGGATTCGGCAGCACCGTGAAGTTTGCCTCAAACCGGGACAATTACGTGCTCAAGAACCTGCCCGCCTAGTTCCGGGCCATGGCGTACCTCCAGGGGGACGTCGACCGGCACTACGGGACCACGACCATCGCCGTGGACGTCCCCGTGACGGTGTACGCCGTTCTCGACGGCCGCGTGTCGAGCCCCCCGGTCCCCGTCGGGTTCACCAAAACGAGCGACGCCGTGCAGTTCAGCCACGGCAGCGACACCATCGCCTTCGCCGTCTACGCCCGGTCCTACGAGGCCGGGAACGTGCACGTCACGTTCGCGGGCGGCAGCAGCGGGAGCGGGGCCATCGTGGGCAACTTCTTTGTGGAGCGCAAGTGCGAAGGTGTGTGCGCTTGGGGACCGCAATGATGCGCTGTTTGGTTGCACTAGACCCGACGCATCTCCACGTCCCACATCAGCCAACAACGGCAGCATCCACCACACACCACACGTTCTTTTGCTTCTTGTTGTCGACCGGCGGTTGTGTGCCGTTAGTGGCTGGGCACTTGTTATATGTCATTTTGCTTTGCACTTGTAGTGGGATACTGTGTACCACAGCCCCCCCCCCCCCCCCCGGTTTTGGTGGATGGAGGTCGCGTGGCTCAATTGCCATAGCACATGCCTCTGGCCCAGCGCAACAGGGCCGTCCACAGTGCCGGGGATTTCTTCAACACCCGCGGAAGTGCATACGTGTCTGTGCCCTGGGCTGCCATCCCACATTCCAAGCTACCGAAGGTCCTTTTCAGGGGCACCAGAGTCAATGAAACAAGACCCAACAGACAAAGGCCAAATGCAAAAGAAAAAACACAAAACAGGAACTTTGGCTCAGTCAACCAAAAAGAGCTACTCAACAGTGAAATACACAGAAAAGAATCGCAAAAGAAATGTTTTCCCCCCCATTTCCAGGGGAGTGAGACATGCCAAGAGCGCCGCCTATCTCAGCCAGTCCAATGGCCGGGCCGAAGTGGCTGGGAGGCAGCTCTTTGAGAGGCTACGGAAGATCCACTTATGCACAAGCGCCGGAATTGGTTCGAGGAGATGTGGCCAGCCCTCAAGGCCCATCACGACACTCCCACACCGGGTGGGTTGTCGTTTCACCAGATCGTCTTTAAACGGGACCCCCTTGGGGGTGGAGGGGGGTCCTACGTTTGTCCATCGTTGGAATGGCAATGGATGCGAAGGAGTTCTTCAAGCGCCAAGAGATGATGGCGCATGAGATCCAGGCGGGGCTGGAGAAAGAGCGCGCCTAGAGAGTCAAGACTGCACCGACGTCCACGGCGCAGGTCTTCAAGGTGGGGGACCCGGTCTGGGTTGAGAGACCTTGTGCAGTGGGAACCCACCGGACCAAGGCCTGGTTTGTCTGCTGGTGCATAAATTTTGCGAAACCGAAATTCAAAGCACCCAATCCAAAGTTTGTGTTATCCCACGCGAGGGGGGCGGCCTATTCAAATATGGACACCCCCCCCCCCCCACACACCTCAAGACCCTCCAGCAGTTTTCGTACCCGCCTTTCTGCCATTTGAAGTTTTTTTGGGGGGCTATTTTCTCTGGGCACATGGCATGGGGTAAAAGTGTTTTGCCACCCGATGTGTGCACATCCAAAGTGCTCAGAATGCATTGGGCATTCCTGAGGCAGTGCAGAGTTTGTCGACTTCCCTCTCCTCTGGTGTCAACTAAGACATGTCCTCCCCTGTTCTTCCGCCTTTGCCTCTTTTTGAATCCCGCTCGGTCCTGCTTTCTCATGCCTCCCAAGAAACCGACGCAGGTGCTGCACGCTGAGTATGCGTGTCAGTGTGGCACTGCACTTCGCAATGTCACTAATGCCTTTTGGTTGGGGGCAGTGCGTGACTTGGGCCAGCTGGGTCGCATACCCACCTGTTCAGAGGTGTCTACCCCCCCCCCCCCTCCTCTCGGACAGCAAGCACAGAGAACAATGATCTGAAACACTGAACTGAGAGCAATGAAGACCGTGGGGCAGGCGCGGTTGGAGCTAATTGCGGTGAAGCAAACCTGACCCATTGTGCCCCCCCCCCCCCCCATCTTCATGCCCCCCGTGGCACCCTCTCTGGACCCCCAAAAGTTCTTCAACACAGTTGCATGGGTGTCTATATTGGGACACGCCGCACCCCTTCATTCCGCCAATCATTGATATTGGCACCGGACCTTGGACCAATGGGCACACCCAACTTTTCCAGCAAAAGAATGAATCAGGGCGAAGAAATTCAAGTTCACCGAAATCAAACACTGCGCCGCGGGTTCGAACCGCAACAGGGGCTGAGGCATGACTGCAAGGGCCCTCGGGTGTCAGCGACCCCCGCGACTCGCAAGTGATGCTGCGATGGGCAATCACGGCTGCGGGCCACTGGCGTCTGGAGGCCGCCCGGGTGCTGTCCCAAGGGATGTACTAGAACGGCCGTACACCGCAGGAGGAGGGGGGGTACACCCCCTCCCTCCCCTCCTCCCCTTCCAATGTTCGAGGCTGACAGCCAAAATTTTGCTTCGGCGCCTTCGGTGCCAAGAGGATTTACGCTTCAAAATGTTCGGCCCGCTTTCGGCGGGGACCACAGGGGGACCCTGGGAGGAGGGGCGGGGGTCCCAGCCAAACCCCCCTTCCCCCCCCTTCAGACCAAGGAGCGGTCACTCGGGTGGTGTGCCCTCCGGGCCCCCCCGTTTACAAGGACAGTTGCACCGCCGCCCGGACCTCTGGCCCGGGTGGACCCCGGGGCAGGGAAGCGCTCGGCGCGCCCCGGGGCCCCTCCAACCGCCCGCCCCGTCACCGTGGGAGGCAGGTCCAGCCTAGATCAGCACCACCCGTGCCAGTGCAATCAGGGAGTGCGGACCGCCCCCAGTCGTGTGTGGAGCATGGCCACCCCCTGCCATCGGCAGTAGTGGGTGACCAGCGGCATGTCGGTAGACCTGGAGGTGGCGTGTCCAGGCCGAGAACTCCCCCGGTGGGCTCAGTGTCAGGCTCCTCCAGCCTCCCCACCGGGGCCTGGAGCACCAGGCGACACACTTCCCCAGGCAGCACGCGCGCCCCACACACACAGGCACGGCGGCATCTCCCTCCCGCGTGTGCCACCGCGGGGTACGGGGGCGGTCATCAGTCCGGTAGGCCTTGAGACCGGACAACCTTGCACCCGCCGGACCAGTTGTGACGCGCAGGGAAGGGCGATGTCCGTGGTCCTGGAGGTCCGGATGAGGCCTTGACCCAACCCAACCCAACCCAACCCCCCCTTCAGACCCCCCCTCCCCCCTCCCCCCCTTTCTACTACATCCCTGGCTGTCCCTCTACCTCTACCTCGCCTCTGTGGGTCGTCCCCCGGCCCTGTGCCCTCCTGCTGCCCATACCCAGAGACCTACCAGTTCCTGTTCAACGGGTGTCCCCGCGGGTCCGGGGCCTCGTCCAACCAAGGCGTCGGGTCGGGGGCCCTGTCGCGCCTCCAGTGCCAGGCCCTGTGCGACCAGAACCCCAACTGCAACGCCATCGAGACCAACGGGTGCCTCAACAACCCCCAATGCGGGGGCCCCTGCCACCTCTTCTTCGGGCAGCGGGACGGGGACATCACCAACGGCCAGTGCACCACCAACGGCGACCAGAAGGCGTACCGGAAGACCCCCAACTACCGCTACCTCTTCGACGGGTGCCCCCGCGGCCCCGGGGCCTCGTCCAACCAAGGCGTTGGGTCTATGACCCGCCTCCAGTGCCAGGCCAAGTGCGACAAGGACCCCAACTGCAACGCCATCGAGACCAACGGGTGCCTCAGCGACGCGCGCTGCGGGGGCCCCTGCCACCTCTTCTACGGGGAGCGGGACGGGCCCATCACCAACGGGCAGTGCACCACCAACGGCGACCAGAAGGCGTACCGCAAGGCCCCGGGTTTGTAATGCATCGATGGGGCTGTGGGCGCTGCAGGCGGCCGGGCGGTAGGTCGGAAGCCCCCGCACCGATGCGTCACGCTCGATGATCCGGAATCCCCGGGCCCCGCATTGCATTTCCCCCGTCAGATGTGATGGTGAACGCCCTCCAAATTCCACCGTGAATGTGAAGCATTGCGGGCGCTGGGATGGGGGGGGGGGGCGAGGAGGTAAACATGGGCTTGGTGCGCATGGTATATGCGGGTATTTGTCGAGGCACTCTTCTTGTTTTCTAGTCACTGCCGGCGAGGAGCACCCTCCCACATGCATAAGTAGGGCTTGTGGGTGGGCAGCGGGGCTTGCTATTTCCACCTTTGGCAAGCCGGAAGTCGGCACGGCATATGTTGGGATAGGGCTGAGTAAGCTTTCGGTGGTCTATCTCAGCCAGTCCAATGGCCGGGCCGAAGTGGCTGGGAGGCAGCTCTTTGAGAGGCTGCGGAAGATCCACTTGTGGTCCCGTTTAAAGACAATCTGGTGAAACGACAACCCATCCGATGTGGGTCGTGATGGGCCTTGAGGGCTGGCCACATCTCCTCGAAGCAATTCCAGCGCTTGTGCAAACAAAATGGCAGGAAGCCGATAGAGTGATATAGTGGTATCACAGTACGCGGCGGTCACATGAGTCGTGGGTTCAAATCCTGCGAACCCTCCTCTATGCTTGAGTGGGACACCCAGTGAAGGCCAGTGCCCCTGATGAAGATGGGGCGCGGTGTTGTGAGTTGTGCCCAGCCCAACGGACACCCTGGGTACATGTAGCGTTTTTGACTTGAAGGCCTCGACAATGAAGCTCACTCCTGTTGATGTTGCGGATTACTTCTGGGGTTCAAGGGGAGGACGATGGTTTGAAACGATTGGATGACCAAATTTGGAAGACGTTCCTAGGCCATGGTGGCGTGCAGTGGGTGGGAAATTTCGACTCCTTGAGCTCATCCCTCACGTCCGCGGGGGACAACGCGGCTGAGGAGGAAGAGGAGGAGTCCAGATAAGTGACGTGGGATTGCGGACCACGAAACGATGCGAAATGACTGACTACCGGGACCAGAGGTGCCACCAGCGTCCGGCAGGGCCAACGAGTTCTGCCGGTAATCAGCCCCGCGCCATGCACCCCTCAGTAATACCTGCTCCTGTCACACTCAAGAACTCGGTAAGAAACAACTGCATCCAGCGCGGAACTCAGTATGGCACGGCTCTTTGATCATGTCTGAGCTGGCCGACGCTAATGGTGAGTCTGAACATGAACAGGACTTGGCACCCTGTGAAGCAGTGATCCAAAACGCAAAATATGATGAAACGATTACCTCACAGGCTTGGGCACTTTAAGGAGCACCCTCTTTGGTGTAATGGGCCATGCTGAAGAGGTCTCTCCATGTCCAACGGCCCTCCCCTGGCAGAGGGTGTGGGCGGCTACGATCACCATGACATTGGTGAGGAGGTGGAGTGGAGGCCCCCGTTGTTGTAAACCCCCGAGCCCACCGCATCCCTGTCACCATCCACATAATAATGAAACGGCACTAGCTTTCCTTTAAAGGGTGACACGTAGGGCTTCAGTCTTGTGGCAGGCAAGATCTGCTCACCCTTGGGTGTGGAAATCAGAAAAGGTGTTTCACTGAGGCACTGCAGCACCTCACAGGGTCCGAACCACAACCCGTGAAGCTTGTGAACACCAGCTTCATTGGGCAAGAACCTGACCCACACTCAATCACCAACCTGCAGCTGTAACTGTGGATGTTTTTTCAACCAAGCTCGCTTCTCTCGCTCATGAATCTTGGTCAGCCGTTGTTGAACCAACTGGCGTTCCTTGTTGACCCGGTCAAAAAACTCCAGTGCATCTTCGTGACCCTCCTCAACCTCATAGGGGGGGCAATCCCCAAACCCAACCGGGTCCCTCCCTGCCACCGTGAAAATTGGCCAAAAACGCAGAAAATAGAAACAAAGAATGAGTGTGCAGGGCCGTGCGCGGTGCGTGTGGTGGGCATCTTTCTCTCGAGGGGCAGGAGCAGCCCTTGTGAGTAGAGACCCATGGGCAGAGGGCATTGCGTATATGCGCATATACACGTATGTGATGGTGTATACGTGTGTACCAACACCATGTCTACGCAGGGAGTTTGTGTATATGCATATCCATTGCGTGTGCTGAAGCCATGGCAATATAGGGTGTGTACAAACCATCAGTGCACCCCATGTGACACATTGACAAAGCCCCCAAACCCTTGAAAACCCGATTATATGGAACACGTGTCATGCAACCGAGAAACCCTGGGCTTGTCGTGCAAAGCCTCTACCTCAAGGAACCGAGGTATTGCTGCACCCTGATTTCCCAATGTTGTCACTTTGGCTTGTACAACGTGCTGAACGTGTGTACGACTGGCAGGTGGCGTCTATTTGTGGCACTCAGTGCCCACGAACTACAGAACACCGGAGCCCTGTGCGCACGTAAACGCTGTTGCTGCCCTGAATTTTGGGAAGGGGTCTGAATATTGTCTCTCCACGCCTGCAACACGTGCGCAGTGTCTACAACATGTGCACACTGTCCACAGACAATAACCGTGTCCACGTGTATGTACCACATGTCTACAATCTGTTCACAGTGCCTGCAGATCATACTTGGGTAAACATGTATATGCATGTGCACAGCGTCCACACAAGCATTCGCCCGCCCCCTCAAGCCCCACACAACATAGGACACCCACGGTACTGAGAGCCAAAGGAGTGCTTGATCGCAGTTGCAGTGGGAAATAGGACAGACAGACTGTCAAGTTGCATGCAGGCAGTACCACGCTGCCGAATTGAGATATCATCTTCAGACTACTGGAAATCATGTGACATGTTGTAGATATGAAAGCGACTTGTGATGACGGAGGAATGCGCTGTGGTTCATCTTGATTGTTCATAGCATCCGGGGGGGCGGCAGGGCCCGGTCCTTGTATGCGACACCCCCCAGCCCCCCCCCCCCCCCCCGAGTTTTGAAAGATAGCGGTGCCGGGTCGGCCACCAACAAGTGTCCCTAGAGAAAACTGTCCAGCGCCAAAGGCGCCAATTTTTTTTTTCATATTATGTGTTTTATACTCAAAATACTCAAAATTTTGTAGAGAATTCATATTTGTGTTAAAACAACAAGAGAAAATTTTGACCTGAAGGAGGGCTACAGGAGGGCTGCAGGCCCTAACAGCAACCTTAGCCCTAACCCTAGCCCTAACCCTGACCCCCGGCCAGATCCCCCCCGACCCCCGGCAGGAACACCCCCCCCCCCCGACCCCCGGCTGGACCCC